>APFE030285374.1:38203-117540 GCA_000404065.3 Pinus taeda
ATACTTGAGAGAACCGCTTGACCATTACGATCAAGGAGTACTTTTCATAATTAGTGGCTCCGATCCGAAAAAGTAAAAGAAGTGATCGAAGACACGTCATTTCATAACCAATATCAAACTTGAAATGACAAAAGTCTGGCGATCTTTTCATGTTTATATGGTTAGAAAAGAGTTGTAAGTGGACCGCCCTTTTAATTCCGTTTAACGAGTTAAAAAGGAAAAAACTCAGCAATCTTTTCATATTTTATGAGTCAGAAAAGAGCTTAAAGAGGACTCCAATGTTTCGCTTTTTCATAAATTTTTGAAAGAGTCCGAAAAAGTGATAAAAGTATGCTCTTTGTTGAAAAATGATCAATTTTCCCGAAAAATCCAATATTTTGCACAAAAACTCAAAACATTACTCATACCTGTTTACGATAAATAAAAATGTATTTAAAATTTACCTTTTTAAAGTGAAAAATAAATAAATTAAAAATTCATTTATTCGAAAAAAACTTATAAAAAGGGCTTTTCTAACTTCATTTTTACCATTTGAGTTCAGAGTGAAAAGTGAGAGCTTTTGGATAAGAAAGTTCCTGTGAAGATTCTGGAAAATCCGTCCGTCGGCATCGAAAACCGTCAACTCCAGGTAATCCACATTCTCCTTAACTTGCATTTCATCCATTTACATTTCGATTTTAGGCTTTAAATTTGGTTTTTTGAAGGAAAAAGAGGTTTAGAAAGTTGCTCGCGGGGGTCCGCATGTGCAACACGCGGCCCCTGCGGACCCCGAATTTTTTCTATAAAGAAAAAAGTCGTGGGTCCGCACCTGTTGCTCACAACCCATGCGGACCTACGCACTGTGTGTAAGTAGCGGGTGCAGACCCCGCACAACAAATTTTAAAAATTCAAATTTCTTCATTTTCACCCAAAATTTTCTGAACTAGCTTGTTCTAATATGTCTTTTTTGCATTGTAGGACACTCAAAATGCTTATTTGGTGAGAATGCGAGCACGAGGATGTAGATCTTGCCACAATAAATCATATGCCCACATTGCAGGCATTGAGAGCATGCAGACTGTTTAAGTTCTGGGCCATACCGGGCATGAGGGCCCAAGTAGATCTCTTGCAATGGCTAGTAGACAGATGGAACACGTAGGACCAATGCTTCGTGATTGGTGGCCACCGGCTCGAAATCGAGCTAGAGGATGTATATTTTTTGACTGGTTTGTCCAAGAGGGGTAAACAATTATCTCTTTTCGAGACTAGGCCAGGTGGCCAGTCTGTCGCTAGTCTCCAATTGGAGTTTTGCGATGATCAAACAAAAGACAAACGGATTGATATTAAAACTATAAACCATCCTGAGCTTAAGGTTATTGCATTCACTGTTACCAAGCTATGCGGGAGTGCAGCATTGCATGTGGCTACTGGATCCCAGATGTTGATAGCTGTAGACTATTTTCGAGGCACCATATTCAACTGGTGCAAGGCTGTGTTAGCAAATGTGAAAGGCCAACTAACCAGAGCAAAGAATGGACACCTGAAAAACTTTGGATATGGATTTATCGTGGTCAGCTTTACTCTAGAGAGGATCCCCATGTTAACCACGCAACATATTCCTGTTGATGTTGGTCTTCCTCGAGAGCCTAGGATACTTCGCTGGATTGGTTTGATGGCACGTCACCCTGAGGAGGGTTCAGAGGTTGTTCGATTTCTTCCTGAGTATTTTCGTTGGTTGAACAACCAACTTTTTGTGATTCAGGATTTTCCATATGCTGGGATGGATTATCGCGATGACCCAGACATGACTCTTCCACTAGGAGAGCAATGGGATGATTCAGGTAAAAACCATTTTCAAAGCTTTCTAAGTTTTATTTATTTTATTATTATTTTATTTTTTTAAATCGTCCAAAACTGACAATCAAAAGTTTTAAATGCAGATGTGGGTCCACAACGACCAGCCGCTCTCTAGCCTTATGAGAGCAGACAGTCAGCTGCAGCAGTACCGACCCCACATGATCAATCAGTAGAGATCATGACCGACTTGGAGCACCATCTAAAGCGCTTGATAGTAGATATTCCAGAGACTGGCATAGATGATATTCCACTTAGGTTACAGAGATATGTGATTGGAGTCCCAGGACCTTTTAGGACGTTCCTATGTAGGGTGGCCCAAGCAGTAGTTTCTTATCGTGATCATCACCAAGGATAGGATGATCGATTTTGTAGAGTCACATGATATTTTTGTCTTTTTGTATTATCATTTTTTCCGATCATAAGGTGTTTTTCAACCTATGATCGAAGACAATGTATTTTTTAAAACACTACTTCTATGCTATGATATATCATTATTACCAGCTATCTCGTGTAACATGTTATTGAATGTTCTTAAATTTACTGTTTTGATTATTGCACATGTCTATTTATCATACAAGAAGCAACTGCATCTGCTAATGTATTTAACTGTCTTGGAATATGTTGATATTCAATGTAATTAAATTCACATTCCAAGAGACGAACTCTCAAAAATAACCTTAATAACACTAGATTTCTAATGGCATAAAACTTGTTAAGCTATAATACCACGAGTTCAGAATCCAACCTAACAATCAAACTCTGAATCCCAAATGAGATGGATTCAGATAATAACTCAATCACCGCACTATACTCTACAATGTTATTCGTTGTTTGACTGAGGCTTATCCCATGCATAGATACTAACTCATCAGAGGGATAATAGATAACCCAAGCTGCGAAAGAAATGTTCCGTGTACTACGATAAGCACCATCAGCAAAGCCAATGTATGTTTGAAGAGACGTCAACATCTGCAATATCAAGAGTAAAATCAAGATAAGCAGGAATAATGATAAGAACACTCTCTAAACTAGGCACACTTTTCTAATCTAAAACACACCAGCTGTAAAGAAACTAATCTAACAAAAAATTTCTAACCAGAATCTAAGCATAATATCTCTTCAAATAAAGTCCATTTATGGGTTTACCCAAAGAGACACCGTCAAAATCTATCAATTCATAAGCCCCTTTTTCCAGCTTTCGCTTAACAATGTAAGGACCAGGCCATATAGGTACAAATTTTCCAGCCCTTAGCTTATCGTTTACTCGATCATATAGTAAAACTAGGTCTCCTTCTGAAAAATTACGAGGTGTAACATTTCTATCGTACTGAGCTTTCACTCATTTCGCATGAGTTTTGTTTGCTATTGCAGTAGTGCGTCGATTCTCATCTAGTTGAGCTAAGTACAAAAAGATTTCTTCTCTTCAGAACTAGCTGGGAGTAATTCTATGGCTAATTATAATGATGGAATTTCGAATTCAATAGGTAGCACTGCTTCCAAACTATAGACCAGTTGAAACGGAGTGAAATCCGTTGATGTTTTTACTGAGGTCTGATATGCCCAAAGTGCTGAAAATAGCATGGTATGCCAATTCGACTTATGGATACCAATGATTCGTTGGATCATAGTGACTAAAAATTTATTGATAGCTTCAACCAGACCATTAGCCTGCGGGTAATACGGAGTAGAACTATCGTGGCATAGGCCAAGCTGATCTGTCAGTTCATTTATCATGATATTTCGAAAGTGACTTCCATGATCATTAATAATAGCTTGAGGAACACCGAATCTAGCAATTATATGATTGAATACGAAAGTTGCAGCAGTTTTTCCGTCTGCCGAAAATGTAGGCATCGCCTCGGCCTTCTTAGTAAAATAATCTACCGCTAGGATAATATACGCATGCCCCCCGGCCGAGTGAGGGTTACATGTAATAAAGTCAATACCCCACTTTGTGAAAGGACCGACAACAATTATAAGGTGAAGATCAGTTTCGGTTGAACATGAATCAGAAAATGATTGTACAACTTGACATGCAATTTCAAAGGGACTCAAAGGCATTGCGCCATCAAATGAATCCACCTCAGAATCAGAAGGTACGATCCAAAGATCATCAAAAGCAATAGTGTTCGATGAAATCATATGAATAGTTGCAATAGAAGGTGATACATTAGGAGGAGGGAAGGAAAAAGTTCCTAGTAAACCAGAACCTTTAATCAAACCTACACCAACATCCTTGTAAGGGATAATTGTTTTACCGACGTGCTGAATACTATCTGTAGAGGCTGGGTCAGATGAAAAATAAGTCGACTGGTATATCGTAATGATCTTTCCATTATGAGGAAACTTGATAAGTCGAAAGACCGATGAAACAATAGCAGTCATAGCATAAGACCAACTGCGACCTAGGAGAAGGTTGTAATCTAGAGGGGCATCAACCACTTCCACATCTAGATTTATGGTTATGCCTTTGACCCCTATAGATAAATCTTGCAAAATACCAAAAGGATGGAACCCTCAGCCATCAAAAGCCTTTAGAATTGTCGGAGACTGATTGAGTGTGGGAGAACCAAGTGATCTACAACACTGGATCGACATAATACACATAGAAGCCCCTTCATCAACTATAGTTCGAAAGCAAGGCCTGTTTTTGACTAACATTGGAATTTGGAAAGCCATTTGATGAGGAAGATGGGTTGTACTATTCCCTAAATCAAAGATTATTAGGTTCGAATCCTGTATATCGACAGTTCCTATAGCAAACAATAGTAATTTACGTTGTGCTGGGCACGATTGCAGCACTTCCAAAGCCGACATTGCTGAAGGGGAAATAACTAAGTCTTCAACAATGTTATAATTCTGAGCAGCTCTCGCATGTGGATTGAAAGCTGATTTCCGAAGTATACATTTAGCAGGCGGTTTGATTACTAAGTCAGGGTTGGGTTTCTCGATCTGTAGTGGACCGGAACCAGGAGGAGGTGAAGTTGATGTGTTTGAATTAGAAAATTTTGCTTCTTTACCACCAACAGGATTTTTACTACCATAATCTTGCGATCGCGTCGTAATCCTGACATGAGTCATCATCATAATGGGTTCTTCTAAGGCATTCGAGGAAGAACCAATCATCTTACTGTATTTAGTAGGAAAAGGATCCTTCAAAACAACAGGCGTTTGAGAACCTTTAACGATTTTTGAAACCTCTGCTTAATGTGGGCAGTCTTTGGTAAAATTATCCTCGTCGCAAATGAAACAAGGATAGCGAGGTTTACGTTTTTCGTCAATAGATTCATTTTTATCCATTTTATCTTTTTAATTTTGTTTGTTTTTCTTCTTCCCCTTCTTTTTAATACCGGATTTTGATTTGTTTATAGATGAGTCTACGACATGAATGTCGGCAGAAATTTCAGCGGAAGAATCTCCTGTCGGGGAATCAAGCAAAGTTATAATAGGAGAAGAATTCTTTGAAGATTTCTTCTTACTTTTAGTACTAACTGAACCAATCATACCATCAGTGGCATGAGACCCTGATCGAGCTCCAGTTATTTGACCATGTTTTGGAAGATCAGGTATTTTTTCATGTAAAGTACTTGACTGCGTATAGACAAGGTCAAGGTATTAAGCCTGAGCAATGACTTGCTCTTCAATAACAACTCATCCCTTAGCTACATCTTCAGTGATTTTGGGTAACAATGATTTAATGAACCATTCCGATAAAATTTGATCCAGAATGAAAACTTTTACTAAAGGCCTTCTATGTCGCCATTCACGAATATGATCAAAAATATGTGTGGACATGGATTGTTTTAGTGAAGTTAACAGTGTCGCGCTATTCTCGTATTTGACAAGCAACTGAAAATGAGTTAAGAAAGAAGTGGCTAACTGATTGAAATTATAAAAAGAGGCTCGTAGTAACTCAATATACCATTTGGTGGCAAGACCAATAAGAGTTTGTTGAAAAAGACGCAATGGAATTGAATCATCAATGATTGAATTAGATGCACACCAGAGGTGATAAGTCATAACATGATTTGACGGATCCTCTCTTGAGTTACCCTCGAATTTTGGGATATCACTGGGCAACTTACTAGGCATTGGCGGCCAATACAGAAGATGGTAAATCAGATCGTTCATAAGGCGCAACAAATCAGGTAAATCCAAAGTTGCAATAAGTGGTAACTGATGGTTAGGGTCGCGAAAACTTTGAGTAACAAGACCAGCTCCAGGAGGAGGATATCCAGGATAACCTAGAATTTGATTTGCATTAGGAATGTTATAACCTCCCGGGAAACCAGGATTAACCAGACCAAACTGGGGTTGTTGAGGCTGTTGATAAGTATAGCCAGGATACGGTTGATACTAATAGACTAGGTTTTGTACAGTAGGACCGAATTGATACTGTCCCTGGTACGATTGATAAGTGAATTGCGGTTGACTTGTGACAATCGTACTTGGACCAGCTTGTCCTGTAGGCATCTGGAGCGAAGAATAAACTGTAGGTCTTGACTGTGGCACAGAGACTTGAGGAGTTGGTACTGATGCAGGGATAGTAGAAACCAGAGCTACAAATACTCTAGAAACAGGTGTGGTAGGTTGAACAGAAGTTGCAGTAGCAGTTTGAGGTGGAGTCTGAGGTGAGCTAGGCCCAGGCTGCTGAACTAAACTAGGTGCAGAGGTTTGAACAATAGGTTGGACAGGTTGCTGGGTTGGACCAGAAACCAAAGGTTGTCTAGGTTGATTAGATAACTACACATTAGGTTGCTTAGTCTGTTGAGTTTGAGACGGATCCCACACCATATTTATTCTAGAATATGGACCCACAAAAGGTTGTGCATATGGAGGACCATAACCTGGTTGAACGTAGGGCTGATAATTAAGCGGTACATTTCTAGCTCCTTGTAAAAATGATTAACCAGAAGGCGGTTGGAAACCTTGAGTTGGGTACTGACCTTGAGGTTGATAACCCTAAGGCACGTACTGAAACTGGGGTTGACCTTGAGGTATGTACTGTCCCGAAGGTATGTACTGTCCTTGAGGTTGCTCCCCAAGTGGTAACTAACTACCTTGAGGTTGCCCCCCAGGCGGTAATTGACTACCTTGAGGTTGAGGATTTGGAATATTACCAGACATCATAAGGATTTCTTCTACGTTCAACGCTTGAGTTCCATTACTACCAGTTGATAACTCATGTTCAGTTGGTCAAGGAGATGCTCCTGAAAAAGTACCAGTGAGTGATTAATACCCCAAAGGAATAGAAGGACCGCCATATAAAAATGTTTTCGGTGATTGGGAAAGCATAGATGACTGTCTTGACATGATCGATGAAGGATAATAACCTCTTGGTGTAGGATGAAAAGGAATTCGAGGTGGTGAAAAACTAAGACTTGGGTTTTCTAAAAAATTTGTTAATGATACATACCAAGCATCACTCTTAAAAGGATTGTAGAATATTGATTCACGCTCCCTAAGATTTAAAGTCTGTTGGTTTTCGGGAAGAGTTACGTCTTCGTTTAGACTGATAAGTTCTTCAATAGAAATGAGGCTAGAAGGAAGATTTTGAGTAATGATATTTCCTACCCTAGGTGAACCAGGACCACTAGAAGTTGGAGAAGCAAATCCTGAAGTTGGAGTAGCAGTAGGTTCAGTGTCAGGCTCAGAAATTTCAGGTTCTTCAGCTAATTCACTGGAAGGATAAATACTACCAGTAACTTCGGAAAATGAAATTGGCTCTTAAATATACTCTATTGTTTGTATTTGATAATCAAGATGAACAATTAAAGATGACTCTCTAGCTTCTGGTGATCCAACTCTACTGTGACTAGGTGATACAAGAGCTTGTAACCCTTCAAGCTGGCTTGGTGTATACTCAGGAGGTTTCCCCTGAAGTCTACGAGATTGTCTCGGTAATTTAGCCACGATTAAATATTAATTAATCACACAAACAAATAAAATTTTAATAAAACCACCTAAAATCTCTAAAGAAACAAACGACTGAATCATACGCCTAAAAAATCTAAAAGTTCAAACCACACACAAACAGTAACTTCCCGTACTAAAAACACTAGTTGATGATGAAATCCAACTTAGTAGAAGTTTAATACAGAAAGGGCGGTTGGAACAGTTACCCCGACAACCTGCTTAATGAAACAGACTGGCACAAGTTTCTTCACAAAACCATCTCGAGTTAAGAGAACCCCCAGAGAGTCCAAGTGAGTCTAGTCGACGTTTGCTCTAGGAACAGTGAGATCCTTCCTTCACCGTCACCTTAGGAAATAATCTTAAGTTTATGGACACTAAGGTTACCAACAACAACAAATACAACTAGGGGAACAATCTACGATCCGATCTACGCACAAGGGCAGAGTAACAAAGCTCAATCCCCTTGAAGGCTCCTTGACATGGTCAATCTGAGGTTTACCAACAAGTGACCCTAGGCTCCTCGACAATGGTTAATCCGAGGTTTACAATTTATAATACGCACAAATCTTCTATCTTTCCTAATGAAACAGAATTGATTGTCTCAAACGTTTGGACATGATCTCGTGATTGACTCCTTTAAGAGAAGCTTCCCAGAATGTATCAATTACAATTGGATTTATTTCCTACCGCAAGATGTATCTACTTGTTTGTTTTAACTATCTTGGAGAGTTAATTACTCCCTACTCCAAGATACTAGCCTAAGCTATATTGGTGATAAGCTCCCTAGAAATAGAAAAGATTAGTAGATCAATTTTAATTAAGCATTGCTTTTATGGGTTGTTATTTAAGTCAATAGGTATGGAAATGAAACTTTGATGGTGTGAAGACTCGACTCCAAAAACACTAAAAAGATGCACCTAAAATAATAAGCAATTCATTTTTCTTTCAATGAAATTCTAGCTATAAGAAAGAATTTGAGAATGCAATTCTTTAAGAAACAATTCTTCCTTTCAACATGGAAATGGAAAGAAAATCTTTTTGTCTTTTTCAATAAGAACTCAAAATGAAACTAATAATTAATTCTCACAATAAATCCCTTTCCTTTTTCAAAACTCGAAACTACAAAAAACAATTTGCGTCAAAAGAGATCTACAAGTTTTAGAAAAACACTCGAAACTACAAAAATTAATTTTGAAATCTAAAAACTTTTAAAAATCTAATTGAATAAAAAGCTTCAATTCTTTTTTAGGACGTTTTACTTAGTTTTTCAGTAAATTAAGGATTCATTTGTTCAGAATAACAAATCAACCAAAAAACATCCAGATGTGTTTTCTTTTGTAAAAATGAAATTCAAAACTTATAACAAAGTTTGTTCAAAGATTTGCAAGGAGAAAACTAAATCTATTTCTCACAAAGGATAGATTTCACAACCAAGTCAAATTCATCAAGAAGGCAAAAAAACACTAGGGTAATCTAAGGTTTCTCAAGCTTCTGATCTTTGAGTCACTACAGAGACCAAGTGAAAAACCACTCTAGGCATGCAAAACTTCTAGAAAATCATCTAAAACAAAAATACTATCGGAACTCACTCACAAGAGATTTTTGACAGGAAAATACAAATCTAGGTAGACATTAAAAATCCTAAATGAAACCTAAACTTAACTGGAAGAAGATATTTTAGGTTTTTCAAAAAAATTTACAGGGTCCGCAGGCTTCCAGAAGAAACAGGTGCCGTCCCGCTCTGTTTACTAAAGGAAAAATGCGGAGATACCTGCACTATCTGTAAAGAGAAAGTGTAGTCCCTTGAAAACTTTGAAAAAAACAAAAAAACTACCCAATCCAACATACATCAATCAAAAACCAGAAACGAAAACAATTTTCTCAAGTCAAAACAAAGGAAAACCAAAAACCAAATTCAGCTCCCCAGCGGAGTCGCCAATTTGTTGGCCAAATTAATCGATCTTGCGGACAAGACCGATCTCCCTAGTATCAGAAGATAGTTTAGCAACAAACAGACAAACAAGTCTATCTTTCTCTAGGCATATGTGATTTATAAATAAATACTATAAAGGTGTTAAGACCCTACCTTAGATCCAATGTTCATAGTAGCCATCCTTCAATTGTTCGAAAGAGTTACCTTTGAGGACTTGCAATCACAAACAAACAAACATTAAATAGCACCTGCATAGCAAATATCATAAATCATGTCTATTATGGTGATCAAGAAATCCATAAAATAAACCATGAATCAACAACTTATTGAGAAAAACAAACTTATTCGTATTAACTCTGAAATAGAAGAACCTTACAACCTTTTCAACCTTGATGTTGAACAAGCTCTTCCTGGGGTCCGAAACAAGAATTTCCTCTACTTTGACAAGCCTTGCACTCTTCCAAATGAGATCATAGAAGTATGTAATCTCTCCTCATAAAAACTCAACTAAGAAGACTAAGTTCCAACAACATTTCACCTCAAAAATATTTAGCTTCTAACCTCCCAAGTAACCAGCCCAATGCTTCTTTTTATAGTGCACAAAAGGAGGATATAGGTCCACCTATGAAGGGATAGAATCCTCCTTCAAAGGGATAAGCTCCTCACATCAAGGGGTTAGCTCCTTAAGGTATGGGATACATGAACTTTAAGACAACGAACTTGCCACCTCAAGATTCCTTCTAGAAGCTTCTAGAAATGACTAAAAGTGAGTTTTTAGAGTGTACTCGCACCTTTTTAACTTTTACAGGGGTCCGCACCCATAACACAAAGACAGAGCGGTCAGGTGCGCAGGAGACATGACCATTTGGTGCGGGACCACATGTAATGCAAAGAGAAAGTGCAGAACCAGAGTTTTAGAGACTTTTGAGGGCTTTCTCTTATTTTCAAGGCTTGATATGAGGAACTGAGGTTTAAGACTTGCAAAGGAGGAAAGTATGAGTGGTAATGGACTCACACAGATTGTAGAATGTCAAGGTGACAATTTTTAGTGCAACAGACCCTATCTCTTGAAGAATCATTACTTTATCTTTGTTTCGCACCCAACAATTAGAGCATTGTTTGTCCAACAAGAGCCAGGTGAGAGAAGACCAAACTGGATGACTAGTATGCAAGAGTATGACTTAGAATTCAAACCAGTTCACACCATCAAGGCCCATGGTCTATGTCAGCTAGCAATAGAAGCAGTGGATGCAAAAGAAGATGATTCATCCAGTTGGAAGCAGGAAATTGAGATGTATAATGTTGAGCGAGCCTCCCCCACTTCTACTTCAAGAATGGAACTTTTCCCTCTCGCTTATCCACACGGTAGAAGAGGGTAGCCAGATTGAAAGCATTATCTTATCAATTGGTGCATGGGGTGCTTTTAAAAAAGCACCATAATGGAGTATTGCTTAGATGCTTGGAATAACATGATTTAGAGAGAGTGTTGCGTGATCTCCATGATGGACTAATAGGGGGACACTTTGCCGGTGACACGACGTCGCACAAAGTTATGCAGCTTGTTTTTATTGGCCCTCATTTTTCAAATACGCTCACGCATATGCCCACAAGTGTCCAGTCTGTCAGAAGTGTGCTGACCGAGGAAAGAAATCAGTTGCCCCATTGCAACCTATCGTTGTGGAAGGACCATTTCAACAATGGGGCCTAGATGTGATTGGTAATATTTTTCTGCACTCATCAAAGCAACACTGCTATATCCCCACTGCCACATATTACTTCACGCGGTGGGCAGAAGCAGTTCCACTCAAGCAAGTGAATGATCAGGAAGTCATCAATTTCCTTAAGCATAATATCATCTCTAGGTTTGGGATTACGAATTCACTTGTTTTTTACAATGAAATGTACTTTTCATCGTTTAGATTATATGATTTTGCATTGGAAAATGGAATTGTATCGAAACATTTAGCTAATTACTGTCCGCATGGAAATGGTCTTGCTGAGTCCACAAATAAGAACCTCATCTATATCATTAAGAAGATTGTTTTTTCTTAATAGATGAACTGACACTTCGCTTTGGTGAATTCCTTATGGGATGATCGAGTCACTCCAAAACCTTCTCTAAATACGTCTCCTTACTTCCTTGTGTATGGAAAAGAAACCATCCTACCCCCGAACATCTATTTGCATGCCCTTCAACTTTCACAAGAATCCTAGGGAAAGTCGTGTTTATTGGTTCAAAGTAGGATAGACACTCTTTGCAAGCTACAAGAAGAAAGACAAAATGCAAAAGAAAAATTTTCTCTTCACCAAATTCATATCAAGAGGTGGTTGGACAAGAATTCTACAGGTAAGAATGAATTTAGTGTGGGTGACTTAGTATTAAAGTGGGAGAAAACCCATAAGGATGAAGGCAAACACACGGAGTTTCAATCCCTCTGGATCAGATCATTCGCTGTCCATGAAAAGCTTGGCCAACAAACATATTGTCTTCAATCTCTAGATGGGAAGATTAACTCTCTTCCTATTAATGGCCAATATTTAAAACAATATTTTCAATAATGGTTTGGGGTTGTGCCCTGCCCTATGTACATAGTTTATTTTCTTGTTTGTTGTCTGTTTGGTCTTGTGTTTGTTTTCAATTTTTATAAATAAGCGTCATGTGTGAATGTATTTTCTGGCTTCTTTGTGTGTGGTTGAGTTGAAACTATTCTTGTGACACTACAACATTTGGCTAACCTTCGGTCATCCTTCTTTGTTTTGGTTACATCTTTTAGTGAATGATGTTTTGATGAAAAATATGATCCGTCCGTAAGGAGAGGTTTGTGTCGAACCATGGTACCTGTGCCTACTCTAGAAGCCTTATGTCTGCACTCAGTTCCTTATTTTTCAGTGTTTTCACACTTATTCAATCAATAGAGGAGGGAAAGGGGAAAAACCCAAACAAGCAGAAGCTAAATCAGAGGTCTTTATATGCTTCTCTGAAAGAACAAACTCTCCTGCTCTAGAAATGTTAGGATCCCTCTTCCGCCCATAAAATGAATAAGTTCCTATGCATAGTCCTATATAAAATAAATAAATAAAGGCAGAAGAAGAGAAAGGCTTCTTGCACAGAAAGGTGAAGTAAGCAACTCTGTCAGGGTATTGTCTAGGCCCACTGGAAATGGAGCAATTTTTGTGTTCCTATAGTGACTCCAACGGGGTACTATCTAGGCCTATTGGCAACAGAGCAACACCAGAGATGAAAAACCATACTCTGAAATTCTAAAGCTTGCAAACTATACTACACTTTTTGATCTGAAACATTGCGATATGGTTGGCCTTATGTTTGTTTTCAACTAAGAGGGCATAAAGGGGGACCATGTTTATTCATGGGGTAAATGGGGAAGCCAAAGTGACCTACATAATGAATCAATACTCCTTGAAGAATTGAGACCCTGCATAAAAGAATCAACTAAGATAGAGAAGCTAGAATTCTACCAGTGCATCGCCAAGTTTTCTTACTGCTACAACACCCTCCAAAATTTTGGCCTGCACCCAAATTTCAGAGCCTACCTTGATCTTGCATAATATCATCGCAAACATTGAGACTCATTGCATGTGTTTTCTCCAAGTGTTTTTCTTCCATTTGCAAGAAAATCAAAGTGTCGTATTTTCGCATGTTAAGTGTCACACAATGTATATAATCTTGTTTTGGTGGTTTCAAGGGGTTATACTTGTGTAAATGAGTTTTTCTTACTATGTAAACATTCATCGCACTCATTTCCAAAGTTTTAACCACTTTCGCACAAGTGTTATCACAGTGATCGCAAAGTGTATTTTTGGTGTTGCATTTGTCATTGCGAAGTTGTCACATTAAGGGAAGTTTGTTGTTCATGTGTTTTGGATGATCTATGTTGTGTCGTCAAGTGTTCTAAGTGTGTGATCACAATCAAGTCTTATCATTGTTCACATCTACTTCAATCATCCCACACTTAGGCAAACTTAGAGAAACTCCCAACCAAGCAACTTAGCCTCATCCGACCCTCCTGAACTGCACATTATGTAGTCTCAGCCCTCAAGTTACAACCCTGCCTCTTGGCACTGTGCAGTTCCTGCCTCCCAAGATTGTGCACTACGCAATCATAGTGCTCAAGCTCAGCCTCTGACCCCAAAAATACAATTTTTGCCTCTTGCTCAGTCAATACTGCGCACTGTGCAATCTCAAGGCTCAAGGCCCAACCCTGAGCCCTTGAACTATGTAACTACGCAATCATCTAGCTTCCTCTACCTTCTGGAAATACACATTGGGAAAATCAATGCTCAAGCCCTCATCCTGGCTCCCTGAGCTCCCCAACTACACAATTTTCTTGCTCATTCTAGCCTAAACTGCACATTGTGTAGTCTCAAGGCTCAAGCTTGTCCCTGACTACATGAGTTGCACAATCACTGAGCCTCTCCCTCAACTTGCCACCCGGTTCCAACTTAGTTAGTGGATTGTCATGCAACATGTTAGAATAGGGTTTTATCGGACTTATGTCATCTTGTCATGAGTGAATTACAGATGCAGGTACTCTACTATACCATGTCAGGACGATGAAGAAAGAGATGGAGAAGGGGGACGTGCAAGAAGACACCTCTATAGCTGAATATGCAAGTAGATCAATATAAAAAAAGCAAAGGGACACCAATTTGCGATTGCTGCTCAAGATTTGATATCACTGAAGACTCCTCATCTCTAAGCCATATGGAGGTGGACAGAGGAACATTCTCAAGAAGACACATAACAAGAAGCAACAAGAATGACTTCAAATTTCCATGTCATCGTGCAATCCATGTCATCAGTGTCATGTCATGAGTCATAATATGCCACATCACTTTTGTAGATTATGTAAATTCCTATTCAAAATGTATTATAAAGTGGAAGTCCAAAGGACATGTACAGAATATGAAGATTCATTTAAATTTGAAGTCATAGGAAGTCAAACAATCACGAGGGTAGTCAAAGATTTACAAGGGAAGTGAAGCATCACCCCATTGGTTATATATACACCCTCATTGGATGAACAAAAGACTTTTCACCTTGGCTCCTCCCACAAGGCATCAGAGAGACAAGTTAGTTCTCTTAGGGAGCAAGTAGTGGCTCAAACGCTTCACTATTAGAGCTAGTGGTGTTTGTTGTATACATGTGTCTTGGGAATTTTACCTAATATATGAACCTCGATGGCTAGCACATTCTTCATGCATGGATTATGAATGTTTGTAAGATTGTTCTGTGAATGTTTATGATTCATGTTTGTTTTCACTTGTACTAAAGTAGTTGAACTATTTTGGTTATTTTAATGGTTGCAATGCCTGCCATATCTTTGTGGACTATTCCATTGGATGTTAGACATATATCTTTCGTTGTGTGCGTTTCTACCATAGTGGTACTATTACCTCTCTCTTAGAGGCTCACTTTCTTTTCCCTCCGTAGTAGAAGAACCTTGACACACCTACAAACGAACACTCATCAGGCACACTTACTTGCTTTTTGAAGGCACACATACGTTCCTCTCTCTTGCTGATAGTTAGAGCCAAGGAAAATCTTTAATAAAACGGTAACCAGGTCGTATTTCGGATGGGGCTCCTATCCCAAATGGTGGGAGGTCTAGTTGGGACCACATATCCGGGAGACACCTTGAATGTTGGTAGGTCGTGCACTGTCAACAATGCCTTATCCTTATCCATTTGGTAGATGTTCCAAAATCAATAACCCACTCATTAGAAGAAGCAAAAGATATTGCATTCAAAGAAAAACTATAAGGAGAAAGGTGCATATCCATGAGAAGAAGAGTTAGAAAAGGAAAAATATAGAGCAATGTTCTTGTCCTACATTGTTGCTTCTAAGACTTTCATCTTCTTGACACATTTAGACTATGTATGACTATCTCGCTCACAACAATTGTAAGATCTCTTAGTCTTCTTTCCTTTTGATTTGGTCCCTTTATCACCATTAGGAGTAGGAGCTAGCTTAGAGCGTTTAGGACCCTTGTTTTGGTTGTTATCACGAAGATATTACTTCTTTGGATGTTTGGGCCTTGCTTTTATTATAGTATTAAGGCTTTCTTAGATGTGCGTGCAATGTTTACCAATGTAAGGTGCAAGAACTTATTTTGTCATCTACTTAAGAATCACAAAATGCTTTGGAGGGAATTTTGCACATAACCCCTTAACTAATACGTGCTTCTCTAGTGGAATGAAGATTAAAAAAAAAAACAAAAAAACAAAAACAAAAAACAAAATAAGCATTTCCAAGCTTATCATGTATAACATATATAAGTTTCTCATCATCCTTCTTCATCTCACATTCTACAACTAAAAGTCTAATTGACTTGAACATAAACAAAAATCCCTAATGCAAGAAAAATCACTAGGATTCGAACAATTAATTAATTTTTTTAGTCGATGGTATTGTATCTCATTGTGTTTACCAAACACACTTTCCAATGTTTGCCAAGTTGTATCTATAGGCTCAATCCCTTGAAGATGAAATTGTAAATCATTAGAGATCAACATTCCTATTAGTTTGCATGCTACATCACATCTATTGTTGATTTCATCTCTTTTTAATATATCAATGGGAATAACTTCCACTCCTAAGGTAACTTGATAAAGTCCCTTACTTTGTAGTAAATCCTCCAAGCATGATTTCCATGAGAAGTAGTTAGAACTAATAAGCATGACTTCACTTGGAATGACCATATTATAATATGAAAGCAATATGACTTCAAAGTATAAACTCATTGTTTAGATAGAGAGACCTAAAAAAAAAAGTGGTTTAAAGAAAAGGGCATTGAAATAAGAGTTCGTATGATAAAGATTCTCATTTGAAAAAAATGCATAAGAAGTCAAAATGACGACGAAGGTATTATGTGGTAGATTGAAGTTGAGTCACTTGGTAATGAGTGTATGAGGAAGTTGTTGGTTTATAAAAAGTGAAAACAATTTCTTGTTTTCTAACTTTTACTCACTTTTACAAATAAATTATTTTTATAATTTAAGTTATTCACTTTTCTAAGATAAATGAAAATACTTTTTCAATAAAATTACCTTATAATTGAGTGACATGTACAAAATAATTTAAAATATAATAAAATATGAAGTAAAAACTTTAAATTATTCAATTTCATACCTTAAGTTAGATGCATTTTTATAATAAAATTACTTTATAACTAAAATATATGCACTTTTAACCATAATAATTTAAAAAGGAAAAACTTTCTACCATTTTGATTCATTAGAGCAATTCCACTCATTTAATAGTTATTCCCAATTGAAAATTCTCATTCTATTTTAGTATTAGTTTTTAAATCCACTGGAGACAATGGAAGATCATGTTGCATTCATTATACTTCAAGGATTAGTCCTAGTCTTAAAATTTATTGATGGTGTTTAAAGGTACAAAGAAGAACGAAACATAGTTAGAAGTCATATTAAGGAGCAAGAGAACCATTTTTACAATAAACTCATTTCATTACTAAAATGCATACACAAATTTGACAAAGAAAGGTATTTTATTCAAGTCATACAAGGAACAATGCAAACAATGTATGTAAATTGGAAATGAAGCAACTTGGTAACACAAATAGGAAAAATGAAAAATAAATTAGAGCATCATAAAAGAGGGTTTAAAATTAAATTAAAACATAATTATATACATTTGAATTTGTGATAAATGATCATATATAATGCAATGCAAAGAGTGTATGTACATTGGAAATGAAGCAACTTGGTAATACAAATAGAAAAAATGAAAAATAAATTAGAGCATCATAAAAGAGGGTTTAAAATTAAATCAAAACATAATTATATACATTTGAATTTGTGACAAATGATCATATCTTATGCAAACATAAGTATTTTGTGTTAAAATGAAAAGTGTTTCCAACTTGCAACAATGCTTCAAACATATCAAAGGCATTCACTCAGCCCAAAATTATGAAAAACAATAAAATCTAGAGTCATTTGTTGCATGTAATGACACAAGTTCAAGGTCTCAATTGACAACATGAATGGATATTTTTAAGAGTTATGATACCATGTTTGAAAAAATAGAGTATATTCACTAAGTCATATACATCAAGACAACCACTCTCATACACAAATCAAAGACACATACACTAGTATTTATGAGATTAAAATCCCCCAAAAGGAAAAATTCTATGACCCTAACCAACACAAACACTTATGCAATATATTAATGCAAAAGGTAAATTGATTAAATGAACATCTTTTAAAATTGATTATCAACAAACTACCCTCCATACTCTTTAAGTAGATACCATGGACCAAACATGCGTTAAACCATGTATCAATTGTTGTGAATATCAAGAAAAAGGTGAAATGTTGGACTATATGTCTTGAACAAAACCACGACCATCAAATTAAAAAGTTATCACCTATAAACAAATCATACCAAATTAAGCTTAACTAACTCCTAAATGTCTAAATACCTTGACACTTTTCCCACACTTTGATTAGTTTTTCATTATCTACTTTGCAACTTTAAAAGTCTATCCTTAAACTCCTCATAATTTCTTACTCCTCATAACTTCTTACAATTTCTCAAAGAGTCTCTTGAATTTTTTGCTCATTACCCTCAATTTGCACATTTTTTAGACATTTTCTTGGAAATCATAAAGGTTTTGTGCATCCTCAATGATGACAATTTACTAGTTTTTCCCAATGTATTAAAATTCCCATTCTATCTAATATTAGTATCTAAATCCACAAGAGACAATGGTGCTTTAGTTTCTTCTTCCATTTCGATGTATTCTTGAGAATCTTATTAATGGATTTCTGTCGTACACAGGAAGAATTAAATGAAGTTAAAGGCCGCATTAAGGAGTAATAGAACCACATTTATAATTAAATCAATTTATTATTGAAGTGCATGCACTTACTTGGAGAAAATGGAGGAGAAAAATATTTTGATGTGAAATTAAAAAATAAAAAACCTACACTCAAGGCATTTATTTTTATAAACTCACTATCACAAACATATACCAAATTTTAGAAAGCAACAAGGTTATTTTGGTTGTTTGTTTTGTTTTTTGAGATGGGCTTTTTTGAAGTCTGCACTTATCATGAAATATTGGGTTTTTGTTTGCAAACAATTTTATACATTAGTCTACTTAAAATACGAGTTGTTTTTAGTGAGACTTTTTGGAAATTTTTTTGGTCTAATTTCTCTAAAATCTGGTAGGAATTTATTGAAATCACAAGTTTGATGGGTAACCCTTGCACAATCGAAGTGCCCTAGGGGTTTTTCAGGGTGTTGAATCCATATATATAGTGAAAAAACCAGTGTAAATAATACAATTAAGATTTCACCTCAAATTTTTCCGTCGGATTCCGATACCGGAAAGTCCAAAAAATCGCACTAAGAATAACTCCCCTAAAAATATAAAAGTAAAAAATAAAAACTAATAAAATAATAATAATAATTTCAGAAACTTATATACTTGGGTTAGAGTTTAGCTAATTTATTTGGAAGATGCATTTTTTTTCCATATTCGTGAATTTTCAAGTTCACACAAAGCACAAGGTAAAGTGTATACCTAAATAAACAAAAAAAACATTTTTTTTAATTGTTTATGATTTATCAAAATCACACAAGGCAAAGAGTGCATGTCAATTGGAAATGAAGGAACTTGGTAATATAAATAGAAAAAATGAAACAATAAAATAGATTAACATAAAAGAGGGTTTAAAAATAAATTAAAATATAATTGTATATGTTGAAGTTTGAGATAATTGATTATATTTTGGATAAACATATATTTTTGGATGAGATAAAAAGGGTTTCCAACTTGAAACAATGATATGAGCATATTAGACACATTCACTTGGACTAAAATGCTAAAAAACAATAAAATCTAGAAGTATTTTGTTGCATGCAATGGTACACGTTCATGATCTCAATCAACAACAAAGTGGATCTTTATAGGAGCTATGATACCATGTTTGAAAAAAATAAGGTACACTCACATAAGTCAAACACAACAAGATAAACACTTTCACACAAAAATCAAAGACATGCACACTAGTGTTTATGTGATTAAAACCCCCAAAGAGGGAAAATGTCTACAACACAACCACTTGATGGAATACATTAATGCAAAAAGGAAATTGATTACATGAACATCTTTCAAAATTGATCATCAACAAATGCCCCTCCATGTTCTTTAAGTAGATATCATGGACCAATAGAGTGTTGGACTATGTACGAAGCGTTATCAATATTCGAGGAATAGATAAAATGCTGGATCACTTTATGCCTTGAACATAATCATGACCATCAAATTAAATAGTTATTGACTAACGTCAAATCATACAAGTTAAGATTAAATAACACTTGAGTGTCTATATATCTTAACACTTTTCCCAAGTTTTGATTTGTTTTTCATTGTCTACATTGAAACTTTGAAGCTCTACCCTCAAACTCCTAGTAGTTTCCTACAATATCTCAAGGAGTCTCTTGATTTTTGTGCTCATTAGAATTTATTTGTACAATATTTCTAGCCTACATATTTTTACCCGTGGCATTTACTTGGAAATCATAAGGGTTCTATGCATCCTCCATTATGAAAATTTATTGGTCCATTCAAGAGTTTGTCTTTGGATTTTTAATTATTTTGATAAACCAAAAGGGCCCTTTTAAGATTTGAATACTCAATTCTCTTTCCCTCTGAAAGAGTTTTCCAATGACTATAATTTTGCTTAATTCTAATGTAAATCTACGAGTAATAGGATTTTAAAGTTCATTATTTGTTATGACTTCTACAATTTTATTGTAATTATTAACACTCAAATTGAACCACAAGAATTGTGTACAACAAGAATTTTATTATACAACAACAACAATTATCAACATATTAATTATAGTATGTCTCTTTTAGCCTACTTCTAACAAACAAATGAAATACAACATATTTTCCTTTTCCATTTTGTAATGTTAGCTTGAGAGAGGAGCGGGGGGGGTAGGAGGGTGGGGAGATTCACAAGGGGTTGCTATAGGGGTCAAGGGGAAAATAAACCCATTGCAACTACCCAATCCATCAATTCTTCTATTCTTGGTCCAACTCTTATTACATGAGTAATCCTTCCTCATTAGTTGGTCATGTCAAACCTAATGACCTTGACATAATCTTCTAACTGCCTTTGTGTGGGAATAATGCCTTATTCTACCTATGGGGCCCTCCACATGGTAACCTTTTATTAGGTGATGGGATGACAAGACACTTCTTCATTAGCATCAACAACTTCCTTATTTTATATTATAGATAGAAACCTCCTCTAATATGATATGGACCATTAATGCAAATTCATTAGTGCAATCCTAGCTATTCATCGCTTGATAGATTCTCTCCTCTCAAGGCACTTCGAAATGTGCAAACAACTATATGTTGTTGGTCTAGATCTATAAATGAGATCTTAATTGTTCACAACAAATATGTGTCTCTCCTAAGACTTTTCCAATGTGTGAGAATGAATGTGGACCATTAATCCATATAGGTAAATCCAAACTCAATCATTCACGATAAATAGGTTACTCTCCTCCCAAGGCTCTTACAACATGAATGAATCCTTATGGATTATTTATATATATTAATGGATGCAATCTCAATTGTTCATGGTAAAGTACCTTCCTGTTATTGTAGGTCATTGCTAATTATGGCACATCCTTCTTCTCCCTTGACCTCCATTAAGCACATTTGTTGCTTTCTTTTTAGGCTCAATAAGAGTCTGCCATTTTGCTCTCTCTCTCTCTCTCTCTTTCACACACACACACACACACACACATCAAAACAAAAACCATAAAATAAAAGAGCTCTATGTGGATTCATGCACCTATGTTTGAAACTGAGCATGCCCAAGTTCACCCAAATCTTTTTTTCTAGCCTTCCAAATGCCTAGATGTTGTCATTGACTACACACACTAATGCATCATGTTAATGCCCAAATTGGCACAACATTGAAGTTGAGCTTTAATGCCATACTATGGTGTCCCAACACAACAATCCTAGTTTCCCACTTGGTAGCAATGAAATAAGGCATAAAAAGTTCTAGCCCATAGAGATCCATTCATCCTAATTCCACATAGATGGTATGCCATAGAGGCTTGAATTAAATAAAATGCAAACATACATGCAATAATTAAAATACAACATTGTAAAAAACAAACATGAAATAAGGCATTTCATGTCAAAGAAGTGCCCATCCTTAGCGTTCGTCACGAATGCACATACAATATATAATTCCTCTATATATCTCTATCTCTCTATATATATATATATATATATATATATATATATATATATATATCATAAGTAACATCAAAATTTATCTTTCAACAAGAGATAGTCCATGAAACCAACTACACATGATAAATTTTCAATCCAATAGTAGGCATCTAATGTAGATACTACCCTTGAGCCGGGCTATGAGGTCATTAGGGCAAATAAACTAAGCTATGAGATTCTAGCTCATTCAACCTATTCCAATTACTTATGTTCTTAACAAACATGCTTATTATAGAGCACCCCAAGGATCTTATGCAACCATTAAACAAATACAACACTCTCTTCCACTACCCTATATAACACAAGACATATATTCTCTTTCTCTACTTAGTAGTCACTTGGCGATATTCTACCTTTCTAGTGCTCTTTAGCATAGGCAAAAATAATCTAATCCTCTAAACGCCTTTGAGGAATAACCTACAAAATAATGCTTGACTATCAAGCTTCTAATGACTTGTAAATACACAATGGGTGGATGATTTCAAAACTACCCATCCTCTATGCCCACCTACAAGCATCTAACATTCATCCAAGCTCTATGTTGCCTGTTTCAAAATGCTAATTTCTGGTCCATTTCTAAACTGGTTAATTGTTGACAAGGGAGAACACAACATGAAGTCTAAAGCATGAATGCAAGAATGATAATATGAATGAATGACAATGAGAGAGATGAGGGAAATGATGAATGAAAATTTTCATGACATGAGAATGAAGTACTCTTACACTTAACTAGAATGATTTTACTCTTCCCACACTCAATAACTTTTTGAGAAGTTTTCCCCACCAACCTCTACATGTATTCAATGATTGTATTTCTAGGTCAATAGAGGTGGATGGCTTCATTTAAGGCACATGGTCGAAAAGAGATGAGTCCACAAGCTATGACTTTGCAATAAAGTATTTACTTTCCCATAGGTACCCTTTCATCTTCCCCTTGAGTGGAATCATAACCCTTATAATGCTCTTTATAACCATATTAGGCCATTATATATTATATTTTTGCATAGCTTTTATTGTGGCAAATCTACCACATGGTCCATAGAAGTATATTTACATCATCTAGATGCATAACAATTTACTAGTGAGACCTTGGCCTTGAGCTCCGCACTAGAAATCATACTAGCAAATTTATAACATTTACAAATAGGACATTTATTTAAGTTCACGAGGCTTGACTACCTTAATTATAACCACACATTTACAATTTATACATAAATTGATCCAATACAATCAAGGGGGGTCATTTATTTAAGTTCATGTTGCTTGACTACTGTCTTTATACCCACACATTTACAATTTATACATTAACTGATCAAATACATTCAAGGGGTCAAAACTATAATATTATAGAATATGTCTTTACATCTTCCATGAATTGATCTCTTTATTTTTCGTTGCATGGATGGATCCCTTTCAATGGACTTAATGATAACTGTGATTTTCTTGCTCCTTGGGAATGGATTGTAGAGATGGAAAATCTCCTAGTTTGATATATTATTTTGTTGCATTACGTATTAGTGATCAATGAAATTGTGATAGTTGAAGCTAACTCTAGTATTATGTAAACTATATGGTGCTTCCATATATATGGTTTCCCTAAGAGAACATCACAAACTTGAAGTAGAGCAACAACCATGGTAGCTCATCTTTGAAGGGCTTGACATATTGTAGTAAACATTGTTAACAAACATTGTTGTCTTACTCTTGGCTCAACAAACCATTGGCATATGGATGGGGATGTAATGTTGTTGGTAGTGTCATCTTATTATCAACCTTGACTAAGATGTGATTCTTTTGTTTGATGCTATTTAGAATGAAATGTAAGGATGTCCCTTTCATCCACATTTAGTGGAAGGAATTATTTCTCGAGGCTCATTTATTTCCTTTAGATGGACCTTTATGGTGGTAATATCAACATTAAGTTCTGGATTAATGATCTATTTCTCCATTATCCATGGGGCCTAGTTGTGTTAAGGGTTGAAATAGAATCCACTTCTTTAAGCTTAGTCAAATTCCAAACATTTTTATTCAATCAAATTCAACTTTTAATACAATCATATGATGCATATCATGTAACAATTTAAACAAATTAGATATATTAAGTTGGGAGTGTAAAAGCATAAATAAAGATTGAAGCTAATAAATAATTAAAATGCACACAAAGAAATTTTAAACAAAATAGTGTTAATATCTCTACGTAAATATCCTATATAATGCTTTAGGTGTGTGTGTGAGAGATTTTTTTTTTTTTTCATTGTATCATATATACCATACATAAGAACACATATCACTTATAAGATCAACATTCAATTATTGGAAGCACTTTTTCCATAACTATGGATGATTGCTCATCTCTTGGCCCGTCATATCTCATTGTTGATGCACATGTATTTAGGCATAGAATTGGTTAGGTTTCTACAATGGTCCTCATAATGATTGACATTTCTGGTGAGCATATATTTCGAGTGTGCATGCAAATTATTGAGGTGTGCACACACATTCTACAAAGGTGGGTGTGTGTATGATGCTAATGGTGGATAGATCTAGCTAGACTATTGAAATGGACATACATAGGTTGGAACTTGGCACACCTAGTATTGTCTATGCCCAATGTTGTTGAGGTATTGGGGTGCTACCCTTTGACACCACTTATTAGCAATGATGGGAAATCGTTAGGGGCATTGCCCCTTAGACCTCATGACAAGCATTGCACACCTCAATGTTGGAGCCTATAGGTTGGCATGGCTGAAGGACATTGATATTGAAAATGGACAAATTTTAACATGCACAAGGCTAGACACCAGACACATATCTATGATTGGATCAATCTCTCTCACCATGAAGACCTAATAGAATATAAACACCTAATTAAATGTTAAGTTATTAATTAAGCTCTAAAACTCACCATCTTAAATTCAAAATTTATTCTCCAAATACATAAAAACACACTCTCATCCTACCTAAGATTCAAAATTAAGCTCTAAATCTCACCATTTTAAGTTCATAATTTATTTTCCAAACAAACACAAACATACGCCCATCTTACCTAAGATTTAAAACTCATTTTTCAAACAAACATACCTCATTCTTACCAACTTCATCATGAGACCACACCATCTTTCGATGCATGAAGATAATCATGTCTATGTAACTATGATAATTAATGGGATACATTTAATTTAATTAAGCTAAAAAAATATGATCACCAAAGAAACATTTATTTTCGTTTAAACCTTCAATCTCATACTCAAAACCTTATATTCTTACCAATGTCCTCACACCTTTGATTTAATGATTATTTTAAAAAACCCTTAGCATTATTTAGAAAACTAAAACAATGTAAGGACAATTGTGTTTAGACTACTAAAATTTACAAAGGTGTACATATTCTATTCCTCTTTGAATTTAAACAAGTGAACTCTTAAAAAAAACACACATTCATATCAGAGATTTTTCGGCGTAAATCACATGATATTTCATTTGTCGACGCGTTTCGAACCAACTAGTGTGGTTCATCGTCAGGACAAGTTGAACGAACAGATCACGCTTTGCATGTTAAATAGATAGAGTAGAACCTCCAACCGCTATATTCCATGACCAACTAACGGCTATACTGACAATGGCTAGATTTGACAGGTTAGTTAGGACAGGATTATAATCATTATTTAATTAAATAAGTTACCTTGGTTAGTTATATTTTTATTAAAATAAAAGTAAATGGACCCTTTTTATACACTTACAATTATAAATATATATTTAAAAAATAAAATTATAACATAAATCGATTTAAATTAATAGTTAGTTATCAAAGTTATTATATCTAAATATTAGAGTCATTAGAAGTTAGTTATAAAAGTTATTAAATATATAAATATTAGAGCAATATATAAATAGCTAGTTATATTCTTATTAAAATATAAGTCAAAGAGCTGCTTGATACCCTTATTTATAAATAAATATTAAAATAAATCGAATTAATAAACTTAGATTAATTTAAATTAACAAATATTTATAAAAGTAATAAATATAGAAGTAATATTAAGGGTCGTTTCTTCCTGTCTTCCCCTCCCTTTGTATATCTTTTTCTTGTTGTTTTTTAAATTTTTTTCCCCTAGTTTACCGTTTCTTGTGGCCTTTGTTCTTTAATATTGATTTAGTTGGCGATATTTATGCTAATAAAGAAAATAATCTTGAAAATAATCTACGATAATTTTAACCCTTAAATTAACCATTAATTTTAAAATTTAAATATTAAAATATTCTTTCTTACCTTTAAATTACTTTAATATTTATATATTTAATTAACTTTTGTAACTATTAAATATTTTAAAACTAATTTATTTAAAATATATTTGTAAAGTGTATAAACAGTGCCTTCAAACTTACTTTTCAATCAAAATATAACTAAATATTTATATTACTCTTAATATTTATAACTTTTATAACTAACTACTCTAATGTTTAGTTATAATACCCTGATCACTACCCATTATTTAAATTTTTATTTATTTTATAATTTTAGTTATTTTAATTATATATTTATTAATATCATAATTATGAATTTAAATTACTCTTTATCATACCCTTATATTACTCTATATTTATTTAACTTTGATAAATAAGTATTATTTTAAAATTAATCTAGTTTATAATTGATTGATTTTAATATTCATTTATAAATAAGGGTATGAAACAACCCTTTAACTTATATTTTAATAAGAATATATCTAGCTATTTATATATTGCTCTAATATTTATATATTTAATAACTTTTATAACTAATATTGCTCTAATATTTATATATTTAATAACTTTTATAACTAACTTTTAGTTACTCTAATATTTAGATATAATAACTTTGATAACTAACCGGGGTAACTTATCTAATTAAATAATGAATATATTCCTATCCTAACTAACCGATCAAATCTATCCGTTGTCAATATAGCTGTTACTTGGTCATGGAATATAGCCGTTGGAGGTTCTGCTCTATCTATTTAACATGCAAAGCGGGATCTTTTCATTCAACTTGTCTTGACAATGAACTACACTGGTTGGTTTGAAACAAATGAAATATCATGTGATTTACATCGAAAAATCTCTCATAAACTTGATATGGATCACAGAAGCCTCAATTCAACAAAACACAAATTCTTAACCATTAAACCTACTCAAACTATACACACATAAATGTTCTTACTATTTATAAAGCAAATATAAATGTTCACGTACTTTAAACTTTTGTTTCAAAAACATTTATTTTTAATAATTTTTTCAAAAATTTACATTTTAAAGCCTTTGAAATCAAATTTATAAGATAATTAAAGCAAACTACCACCCAACTACATTCTAACCAAACAGCCATAAACCAAAAGAACACAATCACCAACCTCCTGGACCTAACCTCTCTCAACTTAGTGAGAAAATTGAGGTGGTAGGTGACCATTAGACTGGAACACATGACGATCCTTCCCTTCTGAAACTCAAATGCAACAAAATAGGCATATTCCTTTTTAAAAACAATACCAAACACACGACATTTCCAGCAGAGTTAGAAACAAACACATTTCGAATCTCCACCAAACTGTCTCTCCTCTTCACAATAACATACAGTAACAGGCATATGCTCTTGGTTCTGTCGCCCCCTATTTTTCCACTGCACGCACTCCCTATTTAGGGATTCATTGCTTTACAATCTGCGATCCATTTCCTTATTTGGGTGACACTTCGATCTAATTTTGATCATGGCGTCCTCGGCATTGAGACTCTGTATGTCTTCGACAGTGGTCTCCAAGTCCCCAAATTCAAAAAACTCAACTCTATGGGGCGAGTCAGTGACCTTTTCATCGAAACCATCAGTACCCATGAAACATGAACGCCATTATTGCATAAGAGCTTCTGCTGCCACAACAGCACCATTGTCTCCGAGAATCGAAGCCCACAAGAGCTGCAAGGTAAAGTCTGTTAAGGCCAGACAGATTATAGACAGCAGGGGGAATCCCACAATTGAAGTGGATCTGCAGACTGATGATCAACTCTACAGATCCGCAGTGCCTAGTGGGGCATCTACTGGGATTTATGAGGCCCTAGAGATGAGAGACGGAGATAAATCTGTGTATGGAGGAAAGGGTGTTCTCAATGCTGTGAAGAATGTCAACGAGATTCTGGCTCCTCACTTGACTGGCCTCGATGTCAGGTATGCTAAAGCTATTCATACTTGTTTGCTTTCAAAGCCTTTGTAACTACAGTTATAATTGTCTAGTTGCAATGTTTTTTTCTGGGATGTAAATAATCTGTAATCTCTATTTGGGTTGCGTAAAAAGCAGGGCACTGTTGTTGGAATGTGAGAGTGATCATTTAGATTATAATTTAGGAGTGAATGTAACGCGCTAAGAATAAGAAAGGGCAAAAGTCATGGCGTATATAAGAATTATATAATTGAATTGCCGTAAATGCAAATTCAAGTACTGTTTTGTTTTTTTTTTTTTTGCTTGGACGAGAGTTTTGTAAATGCTTCACTCTTATGTGTCATTTGTAAAGCTAAAAATTTGTAAAGTTAGAAGAGCTATTTGGAAACCAGTTAAATTGTATATAGGACGAAGAATATTTTCACATATCTATAATTTTTTGTTTTTTATAAAATAAATTACTGAGAAATCTTAATTTTGTTTCTTAAATTATATATAAGACGAAAATATTTTTACATATTCATATTTTATTTTTATTTTTTATAAAATAAAAATTCTAAAAAGCCTATTCCAAAATGAAATAAGCTACACCCATAAACATAATGAAAAAGTAAGAGCTATTTATATTCGGCAATGAGAAAATCCCTCTTTCACCAACTCAGCAAGCCCCTCGTGATCTGTGTTAGTAGGCCTTTATATGAGGG
Source organism: Pinus taeda (assembly GCA_000404065.3). Lineage (NCBI taxonomy): Eukaryota > Viridiplantae > Streptophyta > Pinopsida > Pinales > Pinaceae > Pinus > Pinus taeda. The sequence goes on from APFE030285374.1 coordinate 67,104, forward strand.
AATATGGATGTAATGTTAAGGGGGAATTTACTTGAATTTCTATCAATGCAAGTATGATTTTGTTTTGCGTTATTCTTTCTGTGCTCGCATGCTTCTATTCCTGGTGGTATTAAATCAACAATCCTATACTTTGGAAGGATACCGTTCAGTAGTGACCTCTTGTTTTTCTTAAAGAATTTGAGTGTTTTCTGTAATATTGTCCACAGCTGCCACATTAGATTGAAATAATATATTCTGGAAGGCTTTGAGTGAGTCCATGCATGAAACTTTTTCAGTTGCATTAGCCATGTATTTAGATGGAAAAACTGGTCGTTGGTTCACTGTTTATGAGATGGATGTGGGGCAACCTGCATATGTTTTTTTTTTTTGAAATAAGAGATTTGTATTACTTTTATCAAAAAAATATAGAACATCTAACTTGTAGGTACTAGCCTGTACTAGCCTGCCACTGGGAAAGCAGACCAGCAGCACAGGCATGTTGCCTTAGGCAGTTCCTAAATTTGCGACTATAGGAAATTTAATGCGTCTGACATGGTGCGGTGTTTAACACCATATAACACCCCGCGCGGTGATGAGAGAGAAAAAAACCGCGCGGGGTGTTATATGGTGTTAAACAAGGCCCATGTCAACGCGCAGAAATAGGAGTTGCCCCTTGCCTTAGGCTAGATGACCTGTCCAAAATTAATAACACAATTGTACAATATAAAAGGTCTGCTAAAATCAGCAGATTGACTGTGAAATTTAGACCTATATCTATCCTGGGTGGCAGTATTACTACTCATAAAAAAGAAACAGTAACTAGCATTCTAAACATTTAAACTGTGGGGGAGTCCACCTGTATGGGATCAAGACCAGTCAGTCTCCTCAGAATTAGAGAAATCCAGAGCAGCAAGTTTCTTTGCCATGAGAGAAACTTTAATGTCCAATCTTTTCAATTGGAGTTGTAATTTGTCAGCATTGAAGAAGAATTTCTTGTTGGGCTTCTGATCTTTCAACTAACACCTTGCCCATGATTGTTTTGATCCGCCAAATCTATGGTCTGGAAATATCTGGTTTGCTTGATATGAGCATTCCCTGTGTCTGGGACTCAACGTCCCACATTTTCCTTCACCTCCATGTCAGAAATGAAACGTCGTTCCACCTGAGCCTCTTGCTCTGCATTGTTAATTTCCCTGTGAACTGACAGAGGAGTGTTCTCCCCAATAAGCAATCGCAGACATCTCAGCTCCCAATTGAGCCCTGGAGCAAGGCTGCTTTCGTTTACCTCAATGGCCTTGACGACCAAAGGAGGAACCTGATCTCAACATGAGCGGAAGAGAGGGAAAGACCAGGAGACAGGAGGGAAAAGGGACGGAAACAAGAGCCAAGAGGGAGAGGGCGACCAAGTTCAGCCACTTGCAGAGAAGAGACGGGGAGAGCTTGAGAAAAAGCCAAGAGGGAACCCGAATTTTGAAAAGAGCCAAGACAACAAACAAAAGAGGGTGAGGGAAGGGGTCTTCTCAAGCCTCTCCTCTAGAGGCATCCTTGCACAGTGAGAGAGACAAGGAACAGCAAAGAAAACCAAAAGAGAAAGGAAACTAGATGCCAGCCACAAATGAGGAAACATACCAGAGAACAGCTGATTATAAAGCAATTGAACTCAAAGCTCGAAGCCGCCGACATTGTCATGGGTCTGCTTGAAGGAGCCGAAGTGCAATTATGCTTGGAGCAAGAAGAAACAGCCATAACTCCAGCACAAACCAGCCTGAGTGTGGAGAGAATCGCGTGCGAATACTCATGTACTGGGACATCATCAGATCACCAGGTGTTAAAGTTATCTACACGAGGGAGGAGGCCGGCGGCATGTAGTTAACAAGAGTGCGTAGGTTGTCAGATGAGGGCAACCGCCGTGGGGGGCAGCCTGCATATGTTATTTTAGTGGCCTGAGATTAGTTTATACAGCGGTTCCTAGCATGTAGGCTTCTATAGTTGGACTTTATGTCAATGTTTTTTGGTTGATTCTACGTGGGAAAATTTTCGGGCCGAGTTTTAGGTGAACAGTAACACATAACCCATCCTCAGAGAGCAAAACAGAAAGACAAACAAAAATACTGCTATCTCTCTGTTTTGCTTATTTGAAATGTTGGCTCAAAAATTTCTCACGGATATTCAACCAAAAAGTACTGACATTTTATACAGTGGTTTCTTGAGATGTCCTGTATAACACTATTAAAACAGGCTGTTTGGAGTCATCTTTGATTCATTCTAGCAGCACTCTTCCAATTCATTTGCTGTAGATACTACCTGTAAGATCGAGCCGTTTGAGGCTGCAGTTCTGTGTTGTGGAAGTGCCATTGAGGGAGCGTTATACTGATATTAAAACCCTGAAGTATTTTGGTTTTATGCCCCAAATTTACTTGAATAAAATTATTTTGCAAACTGTTTTTAAATCTCTTCTATTTTATTTGGCACTTGGACATTAGGTACTAATTTTCTAATGGTGTTCAATGCATCTTTAAAGGAATTAACAGTCTTTTAAGCCAGCTTATTGCCGTTTATTCCCAAGTCTGCCTCATTTCACTGGCAACACACGGCCACATGGTGTGTCAAAGGGCTATCTCTCTTCAGTAGGCCAGAATATGAGCCATATGGTGTCCTTTAAGGGGGTTCATTGATAACTTAAGAGCTAAACATTGTATTTTTTAGCCCTGTTTTTTTTTTATTTTCTCGCATATTAGAGAGAAAAATCTACTATTAAAGTCTGTTGAAATAATTGTTATGCAGTATACGAGGGAGTTTATAAGCAAATATGGTTAGCTGAGATAGTGGGAGTGTGATGGCTCGTCTTGTAAGGAATTTGGATCCTTTGTACTTTTCAGGGAGGACTATAGACAGGGATCTATTGACCTAATTTTTGCTGAAAAGATGATGGTAGGGTAATTTACTGCTTCATATACGTTAGATGAACAGTTTAAATAATATTTGGAAGCACTTTCTTCCATCATGTAGAGGAACCTAGACACAGGTAGCTTGGTTGGAAAGTGGTGTTAAGAAGAACCTGTACTGTGCATAGGAATGTGGACATTGGTAAAAAAGGCTATGTTGGAGAGCATATCAGGAAAGCTCTAGGGAAATTTGATCAAAGATGAGCCGCAATCATGGAAACATTTGCAGAGTCTGAGCGCATAAGAGATAATGATGGAGATGAGGACACTGGAAGTTGTGTTTTGTGTTGCCCATGAGAATAATGAGGAAGAATGAAGAGGTCTTAGGTTAGGATGGAACAGGTATGTGAACAATGAACATAGATCACTGAAGGATCACTAGAGGGTGTGTTTGAGTTCTGGTTGGATCAGTTGCAATTGGACTAGGATAAGGAAAGGTTTGTTGATGATTGTAACTCAGGCAGGTACTTCTGCACAGGCCTTGTGTCTGGGCGTGCAGAAGTCACCCATAGTCTTCTTAGGTACTTGCTCTAGTGTGAGCAAGATTGCTCTTGTAACTTAGCCTAAGTCTAACTTAGGAAAATGCACATATGATTATGTTGACTTCTTGAGCTAAAAGAAACTTTGGAAAAGTAACTTTAGTGATTATGTTTTGAACTTAGCTGTTGATCTCAAATGAAACGGAGATATAATCTCGGTCGTTAATCACTTTGAGATTAGGGTTAGGGTTAGGGATTTAGCTCAATGTAAAGTTATAAAAGCAAGGCTAAGGAGAGGAGAAAGACACACAACAATAACCAAAGATTGAGAGAGGCATCTCAGTGAGCAAGTGTGTTGGGTTCGAGGGAGTGCAAAGAGGCTAGAGACCTAGATTTGTAGAGAAGATCGAGCATTAATCTAGGGCAGATTTGTTGGATCAGATCTAGGCTTATTTGTATTCTATATATTTCTCAGTTGGGTCATTATCCCAGGACGGGAACCCACGCAAGTTTGGATTATTAATGAAAAACTTTGTTGGGCAGAATCTGTGTGTCGTTTTATGAGATCGTTTATTTATTTTTGCTTTTGCTAACTGAGTTTTTTTTTTCCATAGGAAAAAATTGAACCATCTATTATATGTAGAAAGTTACATAGCATATGCTAAGCATTTCTGAAAGACTCCTTTTTTGCCCTTTAATAGGGAAAAAGCAGTCTCAACTGTTTGAAAATACTGGCAAGGTATTTGCTAACAGTCCCACCATCAAACCAAGCAAACAGACCAGTCCTGTCCTTGCACACCTCCCGGGATCATTTAATGGATAACAGTCCGAAATAGAGATGTGTAGTAAAACAGAAACTGAGTCTGAGAAAACAACGAGGCAACCAAGAACCTCTGAGAATCCACAGTAAACACTATTCGGATTCTCGTACAAAGAAAAAAACATTGTTTTTAAACAGAGAGCCAGGACCTCCTTTTTAAAGGAAAACAACCTTGGTACCCTAATGAAAATTTTCCAAAATTTGTAGCAATAACAAAAAGACTCAGTTGCATAATATGTACAATAACAAGAGCAGTTATCTGATAATCAAAATCTTAAACAAAAATGGGCTGTTCAAGTGGTCGAAGCACCCCATTTTCTTCCTCCATAGCTATCCATGACCGCATACCTTGCTCAACACCCTCTTTAGATAGGCAGTCAGCGTCATGGTTCCTTTCCCTGTAAATATGGCAAAGAGATATCTCCGTGAAACGACATTTAAGTCAAGAAACTTCTTTAAGAAGAGGATGCAAAATGAAATTTCTGCAATGTTGAGTCCCATTAAACCATTTGACAATGTTCATTGAATCCCCAAAAATCTGGACTACTCTCACATTCCTAAGGATAAGCCAACATAGGAGGTAGTGTAAGGATTTCAGTTTAGCAAAGTTATTGGATCCCTGACCAAGACTAACAGATGCTTTAACAAGCTTTTCCTTTGCTAAATGTATAATCAGACCAGCCCCGCATTGCCCGTTAATGTTAGAGGCCTCGTCAAAATAAGCCCACGAAGTTGAATGTCTAATAGATTCTTGACGAACAGCTCTGGTTGAAGGAGGAGCTTGCGGAATAGGGATACTATCATAAATAACAGCTCCTTTTGCAGCCAGTCTTCCAATCGGGAAGACAATATCCTTAGAAATGACCTGATTCCTAACAAGCCAGGTCCCCCAAGTTATGAGAAGCGGGATGGATCTCTCTTTTTCGTTTGTAGCTTCTTGCCACCACCTCTACCAAGCTTCCAAGACTCCCTGCCCTTCCTATCTCAAAGGAATTTTGAGCAACCTTAGCATTTCGGCCCATAGGTTAGTGTTAAAGGGGCATAAAAGGAACAGGTGTTGTACTGTTTCGTTACTATCTTTACAGAGGGGGCACCAGCCAGGACCAATCCTTCCTCTTCTTTGAAGAAAATCCCAAGTCGGAACTTTCTGTAGCAGGACACACCAGAAGAACAATCTTGTTTTTGCTGGCCCTTTTAACTTCCAAAGCGGTTTAACCCACCATGCCTGATTCTCCCACCCATTTTGAGACATCAACCATTTATACCCCATCTTTGGAGAGTAAAGTCCACTCTGAGCAAACACCCATCTGAGTTCATCTGGGGAGTCAGAGAGCCTGAATGATGAGTTGAGTAGGTCCCTTCTATACATGTCCCGTTCCTCCAGCCATTCTTCATCCAATTGCAGATCTCTTACCTGTATCCACCCTTGACTCCATATGGTGGAGCCTCAGGGATCAACCACTTGATTTAAAGTGTAGAGACCCCTATCTTTTAAAGCCGAAACCAGACCCTGAGACAGAGAAAATCTCTCGGTACATCCTACCCAGGGGTCTCTACCCAGCTTGATCTGGGTTCCATCCCCCACACTCCATGCCAAACCCTTTTCAGTAACTTTGATGTAAGCAACCACAGCCTTCCAAACCACCGAGGAGTTTTTGGAAGTCTTTTGCGGCAATCTGATCCATTCTAGCGTTGATAGAGGATCAATATATTTTCTTTTAGTAACGGAGGACCACAGGTTCTCAAAAGAAATGAGCCTCCAGGCGAGCTTTGCTACTAGAGATTGGGAGAAGCATGCAAGATTTTTTATACCCCAGCCTCCCCACTCTTTAGGTCATGCCACTTTATCCCATGCAATCCAAGGGGTTACTTTCTCTGACTTGGACCCTGCCCACAGGAACCTACTGCATAATTTCTCAATTGAGGATAAGATTCCTTTGGGAACCCATGTCAGACTAGCCCAATAGATTGGAACTGCCATCAGAATAGATTTAATTAGCACTAGCCTACCTGCCTTGGAAAGCCACTTGAAGCTCCAATGTTTCAGTTTGGATTCGATTTTAGCAAGGATCCATTTCCAGTCATTGATCCTGTAATTATCAGGCTTTAAAAAGAACCACAGGTATTTAGATGTATCCTCCAAAGATTTGACTTCAAAGTGCAGGACCAACTCCACTTTGCGCACCTTCTCTATGGACAAACCTGAGCATGTGAGAGTGGATTTTCTCTCGTTTATGCAGAGACCAGTAGCCTTCAGGAATAGGTTCAAGATCCTCTTGAGTGTCCTACAGTCCTTGAGACTTCCATTGCTGAACAAAATAATGTCATTCACGAAGAGGAGATGAGTGACCCAAAAATTAACAGCTACTTCAATACCTTTGAGTGTCCCTTGTCTTTTTGCGTCATGAATCATAAGACTGATGCCTTCTGCTGCTAGCAGGAACAGAAGGGGAGAGAGAGGGCAACCTTGACGGAGGCCTTGTTCAAGACTAAAAAAATTGGAGGCCACTCCATTGAGCAGGACAACTATGGATGATGATGAAATACAGCTCATAAACCATCTCACAAAATCATACCTGAATCCCAGATGAGTTAACAGAAGCCTAAGGTACATCCAGCTGATTCTGTCATAAGCCTTTGACAGATCAATTTTCACAATGGCTCCTTTTTTTCTCCCAATTTTTAGACTATGAAGAGTTTCTTGTGCAACTCCTACTGCTTCATGTATTTGTCTTCCATCTAGAAAGCCAAATTGCTCAGGAGAAATGTTGAGGGAGAGGAAAAATTTTATCCTGGAGACAATAACTTTGGCAATAATTTTGTATACACAGGTGCACAAGGAAATGGACTTGAATCCATCAAAAGAGCCCAGGTGGTCAGATTTGGGAATGAGGGCTAGAAAGGTGGTATTGAAGGGGTGATAGATTGATCCTTTACGCCTGGATTCTTCTACAACTGCCACTAACTCATCTCCAATGAATTCGAAGAAATGTTGGAAAAATTCGAATGTTCAGCCATCCGAACCGAGACTTTTGTCCTTTTGCATTGCTTTGAGAATGTCTTCTACCTCCTCCTTGGAAACAGGTTCCATGATGGATTCATTTCCTTTCTCCTCTATGAACCTGGGAAAGAAATGGGCGACTCTTATAACTTCTGCAATAGAAACTTCCTCTAGCGCTTTGAAGAGATTCTTGAAATGATTGACCCCTAGTGAGGCCAACTCTTCAAAAGAGCGAGCCAGTTCACCATTGGCTTTCTTCATTTCCCAGATTGTATTAGAGTTTTTCCTTCCTTCAGCATAATTCTGAAAAAAATTTGGTATTTTCGTACTCCGCCTGCAACCAGATCGCTCTACTTTTTAAGCGCCAACTTTCCTCCCTGAGCTGGAGAATTCTCCTCCTTTCTGTCTCCAACTCTTGAAGTCTAGCCCGAGACTCTACTGTTCCATATCAATTACCGCCTGGATCTTCAAGAAGGGCAATCTCTGAGTTTACATTTTCTAGGATCTCTTCTTCATTCAGTTTCTTTTGGAGAGCCCAATGCTTAGAGGCGACCTTCAACCTTTTTAAATTATCCATAAAAACCTTACTTCGACTCTCATTTTCATTGAAATCATCTTTCTTCCAAGTGTTATGGAAGAGGCTAATAAAATATGCATTGGAGAGCCATGAGGAATAAAATTTAAAGGGAGTTCCTGGTTTAGTGAAATCTCCTTTTACTTCCAGAAAAATAGGGAAATGATCCAAGAGACCACCTTCCCCAACCCAATGTCTAAAAGCCTGTAATTTCTCCGCCAATGCTTCACAGAGCAGGAATCGATCAAGTTTCTTCCCAATCCATTCTTCTCCTATTCTTCAGTTCCTCCACGTCGAGCGCAATTTGAGCAGGGATACATCCACCAGGAGAGATGAGGCCAATTTATTCAGAAAGAAATCAGATAGAGGATCTGCCCTGGCTCCGACCCCCCATGATTCTGACACCCCCAAGGAAAAATTTAGGTCTCCTCCGATTATAAGATTTGGGTGTGCCAAAAAAGATTTAGCGAAGAAAGGATTCCAGAACCTCTCCCGATCCAAAACAGGTCCATAGACATTCAGAATAAGAATAGGAATGCATAGCTCGTTGGAGTATAGTTCCACAGCCAAGACGTTTTCCGATCCCCAAGAGGAGATCTCTCGAAGAACCTTCGCGTTGAAACCTAGTGCCACCCCTCCCGAGCATCTATTTGCATCTATGGCATGGAAACTCCAACCCGGCAGAAGCTTAACGAGGCATCCTGTTACTTCCTCCCCCTTCCCCAGAGTTTCTTGAAGTAGAATGATATCAAATTTGTTGGAACTGACCAGTTCCTTCAGAGCTAGCTTTTTGGGTAGACTAGCTAGACCCCTACAGTTGTAGGATAAAATGATCATCAAAAACTCTCAGGGGGGGCTACTCTGCTCTAAGCACCCCTGACAGAGAAATCTACTTCCCGTCAGCTATATCGATAACAGCCTTCAACTGTGCCTTCGACAAGTTAGATTTCCTTCCTCTTAGCTTCCTTGGGCCTACTGACACCAGGTCCAGCTCTAGGCCTCCCACAACAAGCCCTTTCCCCTTTTTGTTGGCCAAAGGTCTAAGGTTGTAGGGAGGTTCAGGGCTACAAACAATAGGAGGGGCAGAGGAGACAACATCCAAGGGAGGAGTGGACAACTTAGGAGAGGATGGAATGGCCATGATAACACTATCTACAGAGGCTTGACCCTTCCTCAAATCCAGCAAGTCATTCAGGAGCTGCCTGAAAAGACCAGGCTCATCGCAACATGATTGAGATAAAACAATAGAAGTGCATAAGGAAAAGGAAGGGGATAGAAGCATTCCCGCCTGAGACGCCCCTACCTTTTCAGAGACTGATGGGGGTCCCAGGAAGGTCATTGGGATAGAGATAGTCTCAATTGCTGCGCACCCAGGCTGTTCCTGTTCTTCTTCCTCCACTTGCTTTGGGTCCAACCCTTGAGCATTTGCCTTAGGATCGCTCTCCTTGATCTGAGCCCCTTCTTCCTGTGTGAACACCTCCTGATTTGCCTCCTGATTTTTTGCATTTCTCTTTTGTCTTCGGCGGCGACGATGTCCCATAGGGCACCCCTAGGCCAGATGTCCGTATTTATGGCAACAATGGCATCTGAATGGAAGATTTTCATAGTCCAGGGTCCGTAAAAACTCTAGATCTCAATACTTCAGATTCATAGCATCCGCCAAACCCTCTCTAGGGTTTAAACTTACCAGAATACGAGCAACACTCCAATCCTGTGTTCGTAAAAATGATCTATCGACGTCAAGAAACTTCCCCAGGGTATTGCCAATTGAAATGAAGGCCGAGTCAGTCCAGAATTGCATAGGGAGACCCGACAATTTGACCCAGACTGGAGACTTCGCCATTTTTTCTTTCTGGGCATCAAACAGGGGCATCCATCTTCTGAATAAAATCGGCCTCTTCCCAAAGCTCTAGTTCTTTTCCAACACCCATTCGACATGCTCCTTTTGCCTAAACCGAAAGCTAAACCAACCTCTATCCATAATCTTGATCTCTTCTGGCTGACCCGGTGCTTCTTTCCATTCTGACTGAGCCCAAACCTTGATGTAGTCTACCGAGAACTTTTGTCCACGAACTCTGCTAACTAAAATGGTATCCTATGGCCTTGTTTCTTTGAGGAGTAGTTGTTATGGTTTGAGGTATTTTAATAGCATTTAGTTTATGCTTTTAGTTATATTCTAATAATTTTTTATTTTAATTAATAAAAGAAAAATATTCTTCAATCAATCCTTGTTAATAATTAATTTAACACTTAAATAAACAATCAATAAATTATATCATTAAATAATAAATAAAATTCTTTCTAACCCTCAATTCACTCTCTAATATTTATATATTTATAGTTAATAACTTTTATAACTAACTATTAAATTAAAATTAATTTATTTTAATATATATTGTTAAATAATAGTTTATAAAATAGTTAAAAACCTCTTCTATATTCATATGACCCTTTAACTTTTATATAATAAGAATACAACTAACTATCTATTTAATAATCAAATTAAGATTAACTTATTTAATTTAATAAATAATCTGATAACATCTATAGTAATATGCTGATTTAACATTAAAATAACAATTAACTAAGTTTAAATTATTCTTTCTAACCCTTAAATCACTCTAATATTTATATATTTATATTTAGTCTTAACTTTTATTACTAACTAGTAATTTAAAATTAATTTATTTTAATATATATTTATAAAATAGTTAATCCTTTAACATTTAATTTAATAAGAATATCACTAACTATCAATTTAATGATCAAATCGATTTAACTTATTTAATTAAATAAAGGTTATGCCCCTAGTCTAGACCCACTAGCCGTTAGTCAATTTAGCTGTTACCTGGTCAAGAATTATATTTGTTGGAAGTTCTGCTTTGATTATTTAACATGCAAAGCTAGCTCTGATTCTTCAACTTGTCCTGACGATGAACCACACTAGTTGGTTCGAAAAGCGTCAACAAATGAAATATCATGTGATTTACGCCGAAAAATCTCTCATAAACTTGATATGGATCACAGAAGCCTCAATTCAAGGATAACAAAGTTGGGCGCAAAGTCAAACCCTTACAACCAAAGTTGTGGTTTCACAGGGTCATACGTGGCAAGGCAGATTGATGAGATTAATTTTAGCTTTGGGTGCCTAAAGGACCAAGTAGAATATTCTTCAAAAATCCTTTGGCAAGATTTGGTTAAAAATGGTCGCAATGCGTCTTTGATACAAAGACAAATTAGACAGAGTCAAACTTCCTACCTTGGAAGACTACGGTCATCTTGGAACTCAAGGAAAACGATCTCTAGGAGATTGTTGAGACCGAGATCCCAAAGTTCTTAGATCCTCAAGAGAAGGCCCTTCTAGTAAAAAAGGAGATAAAGGTGTAGAGGATACTTGTGGATGTTGTAAAGGATCATTTGATCCCTCACTTAACTGAGAAGAAGACAACTAAGGAGATGTTCAAAGCACTGGTGGGGTTATACTAGAGTAAGACAATAAACAAGAAGATGATATTGAAAGATATGCTCCAGACTGATCAGACCTAAGTCAATGTTAAGTTATCTGATGAAGATCATGCAGACTTGTGATCAACTTGTAGCAGTCTGAGAAAAGGTAGAAAACTCAGAACTAGTAAATGTGGCATTGAACGGGTTCTCAGAGGCATGGGATCCGTTCATCATAGGAGTTTGTGCTAGAGATAAACTATCCACATTTGATAGGCCCATAGATGACTACATAAAAGAGTAAATTAGGCTACAACCAAAGGGCAAGATCAACAAGTAGGTAGATGATGAGTACGTGGCTCTGATTGCAAAAGGCAAAGGAAGGAGCTCGAGCAAGAGTCAGGATTCAACCTCATAGTCAGAGAAGAAGAAGGACTTGACTAAGGTCAAATGTTTCTCTTGTCATAAGACAAGACACTATGCTTTATAGTGTCTGTAGAGGAAGAAAGGGGGAAAGAGCACGTAGGTAGTTGTAGCTACGTCAACAAAAGCTAAGGAAGAGTTTGCCAGGATGTTCAAGATAGAATTTGAACTTGTTTCCTACCTTACCTCAAGCACAATACTAGTGAATGCATGGATGCTAGATAGCGGAGCCATAAGTCATGACAGGAGCATAAAAGTAGTTCACCACTCGAACCAAGTGGGACTCAGAATTGGAGTGAAGTTAGGCATTGATATGAAGCATGTAGTGAGAGGGGTTTGAACAATGCTATTCCAACTTGAATTAGATGGCGGGATGGAAGTGAAGGACGTGCATGGGTGTCAAAACTCAAGTGAGTTTGCTTTTGGTCTTGATGATTGAGAAGAAGGGCTTTGGTGTGGCGTTCCAGGATGGACAATCACTGATTAGACCCATGGAATCTAGCTCGGACGGTTGCCACCTCACTGGATTTAGAGAGAGCAACTTATATAGGCTAAAGGGCTAGCGTATTCGAGCAATGGTAGGAATCAGAGTCGTCACAGAGAACAGGGAGCAAGTAGCTCCAAAGGTTGAGCAACTTAGAGGGAGTCAACGTTCAAGTTCAGAAAGGGAGGAGCAGGCGACATATTCCTCCCATTCTGTCAAGAAGGTCTCTTGGTACAAGATGACCCATTGACCTTACAGGATGTTCAAGAGTAGGAGGCTTCTAGGAACAAGTTCCCAAGGAGCGGGTCTTCGAGGATAATCGCAGGGAAGTCTTCTAGTTTAAAGGGAGCAACCATAGCAGCTAATGTAGGTCCGGGATCAGAACTAGTTCCAGGTGGTAGAAGTACCTCCCTCGCTAAGAGGGAATGTTGATGATTTTAGCTCGGGCAAATACTTCCGTGCAGGCCTTGTGTCTAGGCATTCAAAAGTTGCCCATAGTCTTCTTAGTTACTTGCTCTAGTGCGAGCAAGATTGCTAATGTAACTTAGCCTAAGTCTAACTTGGGAAAAAATACATATTATTATGTTGGCTTATTGAGCTAAAACAAACTTAGGAAAATTAAATAATTTACTTTAGTGATTATGTTTTAATCTTAGTCGTTCATCTCAAGTGAGGCAAGATCTAATCTTGGCTGTTAATGACTTTGACATTAGTGTTAGTGTTAGGGATTTAGCTCAATGTAAAGTTATAAAAGCAAGGCTAAGGAGACGAGAACGACACAGAATAACAACACAAGATTGAGAGAGGCATCTCAGTGAGTAAGTGTGTTGGGTTCAAGGGAGTGTAGAGAGGCTGGAGATCTAGATCTGTAGAGAAGATCGAGCACTGATTTAGGGAAAATTCGCTGGATCGATCTAGTTTTATTTGTATTTTGTATTTTTCTCAGTTGGGCCACTATCCTAAGACGAGAGCCCATGTAAGTTTGGATTATTAATGAAAAACTTTGTTGGGCATAATTTGTGTGTCGTTTTATGAGATAGGTTATTTATTCTTCAACTAATTGAGTTAAGAACCTAGCTGTGTAAGTTATTTAGTAGATCTTGCTTCTATTAGGTTAACAATTTATTGATGCTAGATTTAATGGAATATTAACAATGTTACAGTTGCTAGCACAAGGCATTGTTAGTGCATGGTACATGGACAAGTGTGCAAGATACCATGTATCATGCAAAGCAGAGGCATTAATAAAAATACAGTTACATGGATAGAAGTTCAGAATACTAAGGACAATTTTAGAGCACATGCAATATTTGCAAGGCTCAGGTGCAAGGTACACATGCATTGTACAAGCATATTTTCCTGGCGTAGTAGGATCAACTTAGTCGAAGACATTTTTTCTTTGGCCTTTGGCTGGGATTGTGTTTTATATGTTGGTCATTGTTGTTAAAAATAACAATATACTTAAATCCAATGTTTTATATAAGCAATTATGTTTTTAGGAATGTTTGAAACAAATAGCTACATGTAATGATAGTAACAAAGAAAGTTTCCGGTAGGGAAGTTGGAAATTTTCTTCTATTGTAACTAAAAGAGTCACATAGAGTTTATAAAAAAAGGTAATGAATCAATAATATTATATTCCAAAACATATCTTTATGTGTGTACATTCACTGAGTGAATGTTTTTATTCCCATAATTGGAAATTAATTGAATGCTTAAGCTAAGCTAGAAACATGACATATGATTTCACTGACATAATCCACTTTATTAACCTTACATGTTGATAATGTTTAAGGAGATCGAGTGAGGTGGGATGCCTCTCATGGGCAAATAATAAATTTATTTTTTGTAATTGCATGGAGAATTAGCTTCGTTGTTAATAATATTATGGTTGGTTACTCTCCCCATATCAATGTATTTGTGGTCAAATGTGTTTTACCTTTTGTTGCTTATGTTTTTCATTTGGTTTTATGGAGATCCAAGAGATTTCATCTTCAGAGAGGTAAGAGATGAGGACATTCCTTATATGTTTTCCACACATATGTGCAGTGTCACCCCTTGACATCTAGGGGTAACTTGAGGAGACTTTTCTCCTATGACTCTGATCACAAAAAACAGTTCCGTAGTTCACATCCATGGTTCTCCATAGGCAGTTGACTGATGATGCTTCCCACTTTATGCCCAAGTACTTGACATACTTGAGGTACATATGTTTATTCTTTCATATTAAGTGTTAATGGGTTATGTATTTGACATGAAGTAGTGACCATTTGTTGAGTTGAATAATAGATCATGATGCTCTAAATTTGTGCCTTTTGCCTTGTTTCACCTTGGTGGTCATCATTGTCTTCTAGATAAGTGTTGTCACTCTTGGGCTGAGTCATATATTGGAAATACTGAGAGGGGAGTGAATTAGTATTTCCCTTCAATTAGTTAACTCCTTAATCTTTTAGAGCATTAAACATGAGAACATAAATCAACATCACATCACAAGATCAATACACAAGAAATTTTTTGGTGGAAACCCTTCCGAGAGAAAAACCACCGAACACTTTCTAACATGATTTATGCATACAATATTTATCAGCTCCAACTGAAGGGAAGCTTCAACTTCCTAGTACTCTATTAGAAAAACATTCAATTTATTAGGAAGCTCCAACTCCTGAAAAGATGTTTCAACGTCCTGGTTTTATCAACTCCAACTAGAAGGACACTCCAACGCCCTAGTTTTATTACCTCCAACTGAAAGGATTCTCCAACACCTTGTAATCTTCAACTTGCCCTAGCACCACCCTTTTGAGAAAAAGGGTACCACAGAGGTGTTTCCTAGTGCTTTTTTCCTTTGGCCTAGGAAAACACGTGAGACCACTTTTTAGCGCGACTTTATGCGTAATTAAAGTCATGTGACTTTTAGTCACTTTATGTAATGACCCACTTATAGTAAATTAAAATTTATGAAATTAAATTAAATTAATTAAATTATAAATTACAAATTAAATAAATTAAAATTAAATCATTAAAATAAATAAATAAACTTTATTTCAAATTAAGATATTCAAATAAAATAAAATCAGATTTTGTTAATAAAAATCAACACGTATCTTAATTTGGACACGGAGATGGAGGAAGTCGGTAAATGGAGACTTATAAGAAGGAAGGGACGGTTGGAGGAAAAGGGGGTAGAAACAGGGGCAAAATTTGTACACAGAGTTTATCATCAGGAACAATTGAGCCTTGGTTGTTTTGAAGTTTCTGGGCACGAGGGAACAGTTTGCATCAATTGAAAAGCATATTGGACTGAGTATCTAGGTTGTACTCAGTTTGGCTGGGTGGTTTCGGTCTTTTGGTAACGGGAGCGAATTGGAGAATTTTTGAAGCATCTTCATCCACAGTAGACTAGGTAAGTACTTCTCATTAAATCAATTCAATTTTAATGTAGGTTCATGAAGATTTCATATTTTGTTCATAGGGAATAGTTATTTAAATTATTTACAGTTTTTAGATTTCATATTCTGTTCACAGGGAATAGTAATTTAAATTATTCTCAGTTCCTACATTTGGTATCATAGCAGGTTCAAACTCTTGGATCTGTTAAGTTAAGTCTGCTAAGATAAGTCTGTTAAGATAAGTCTATTAAGATAATGTTGCCTGATCTAAAACAAAGAACAAAGAGTATAATAAATATTATAGAAAACCTTCCATTACAAACATAATGACCTTTGTCTAAAGAACTCTGTCTAAAGAAGTAATGATAGCAAGTGCTTCACTGTTGCATATGCATCTTCTGACTGTAGAAATGCAACTAAAACCCGCTCCATTACTAAAATACCTCTGTTTTTAGATGACTTAGAAAAGAGCCCTTATGCTGGAAAGGTAACTCTGTATCCGAAAAAGAAGAAAGGTGATTAGTTTACATTGCATGCTTTACCCAAGCATGGCTTTAGGCCAAGCAGTACTTTCCTTAAACACTTGACTACCCCATGACGAAATTCTTCAGAAGCTCCAAGGTGACAGCAAAGCACCAGAGGTTAATTTCTTTATTATCATTGATATCTGATCTATTGCTGTTGATGTGCATCGTCGCAGTAGCTTGTGTTATTTATACTATCCATGTCTTTGATTGATTTGCAAACAAAGGTTTCAAAATCTTGTTCAAAAGCTTTAAAAATCTTGAGAGGAAAGCTTGTTCGCATCAAAAACAAAAATATAGACATGTTTATATACATTATAAATTTTTATTTAGAGCTGCTGTCAAGCTGAACGAATGACATATATTGCAACCTAAACGATGAACACTACATATTTCTAGAGCTAACCTTGGAGAAAAAAAAAACAATCTACCTACCTAAAATTAGGCAAGTCCATCTATATTATGCCATAATTCAAAACATGCTTGTAAATCGAGAGGTGGAGTCTCTCGAACTTATGCAGTCAACGAACGCAGCAGCTGAGGCCTACTGTGGCTCGGCTCGCGCAAAAGGGATAATCTAATGCATAGAGACTTCAACTTTGCGAAGATCTTGCTTCTAACGACATCTTCGTTTTCATTCCATTCCTTGTCACCGTATTGCTGTTTTTCCAAACGAGACAGACCTCCGAAAGTTGTGCCCAAGGAGCTCTAAAAGAACTTGCGGGCTTAATACCAGTTCTAACTATTACCCATTCCAATGCTTTCAGCCCTTTGATCCGCAAAATGTTTTCTTCATGCGCTCGTTGATGGCTTATCTCAGCATCAACGGTAAGAACACACGAATGTTGTTGTTTTCCGATTAAAATTCAGCCGAGTCAGCCTTTAAGGAAGGGAATTAACCTTCTAGCATTTGGGATGCCAAGTACAGACCCTCGACCATCATCCTCGAAATATTGTCAATTTGCATTGCTGCAGTCTTTGGGTTTCCTTTCATCATCTGCGGAGGAATTAACTCCATTATCGCAGTCGCAGGAATGTCCCAAGGGAAAACTTATTGAATGGGACAGACATATACTCACCCCTGATCAACTAAATTTTTGAACTCTAGCATCTGATTTTTCCTAGTGTGAATTTGTGCAATTTGCATCTGAATGGGATAAGCGGGAATATTTTTCCAGTTGAAGTGCTTCGGAAGGCAGCATCCTTAGGTTTTGGTGTTCTGGAAATAGAAGGGATGAACAATAGTGCTAACAAAAAAAAAGAAGAAATTCTTATATAACAACGCATTCACATAAATCCACTAGTCTCTTCAGGACCAGACGTCAATAGCTGTCCACGCACCAATCACTTTCGCGAAGTATGCAGGCATGTTATTGTGAAGACGCGCCAAGGAAATAATTTTATTCTTTAGGTGTCAAGCGATGAATTAAAGTTTCAAACCATACATGATTTATATCATATTGTAACTATATCATATAATATAGCAAACCATATCCAAATATTAAACTATATCGAATATGCAATCCCATGTATCATATGTTATCCATTGAAAAATGACGGATGGGTCAGGCGGGGTTTCGACACGCTGACCCTCCATATAAACGACTTCACACCAAAGATATGCCCAAATTTCAGAATCTAAACAGTAAGTATATTGTCTAGCAATCCAAGTGCGGTAAATTTAACAAAATATAAAAATAACTAATACCGTAATGACATGCCTAATCGCCGCTCTTGAATTTTGTAACGCTATGCATATATATCATATATATGACCCGTATTAAGATTTGGCGACGCTTATCATGAATTACCCTTTTAAATAAAAAATGAAGAACTCATAGATTCCCGCTATTAATCTTTGGTAATGGCTTCAATGCTCTTAATCAATACTTATATCGAAGCTCTTTTATGTTTTTTATTGTAGAGAAAATTTTGTTATTAATAAATACAAAGGGCAAGTTCAACTTTGGTCGATAACAAATATCTAACTTATTTATACAAATATATATTAACCGTATCCATTTAAAAAAAAAGAAAAACGTAAGCATCATAAGTACAAATTTTATATTAAATTATATTTAACTTTATATGTGATGCTCGTGTTTATACACTCAGTGAGGACTTATGACCAGTCGTGTAAAACTATATATAGAAGACGAGTGGATTTATATATATATCTGCAGACATTGCTTCCATGATTAAACAAATTAAATTTAATGTTTTTAAATGATATATAATTATTTTAAGATTAAAAAAAAGTGAGTAATGTATATTAGATTATATTACATTTTTATTTTATATATAGCTAGGCATAAATATTTTAGGCTATTATTTATGTTATGTTACAATGATTATGATAATAATCTAATTTAAAGACTCATGCATTAGAATAGTATTATTGCGCATTAGGGTAGGATTCCCTGCATTAGGACAAGGAGGTCGCGAGACCACCCTCCTTGGCCTCGGTACCAGTAAGATTTGCCTAGCAGATAAAAATAGCAAAAAAACTATACCCGTTTATAAATATGAAATTGCAAAAAAAAAAAAAAAACTATATGATAAATCTGAATGTATACTTCAAATTTTTTTACAAAATTTTATTATGCATACATGAAGCATTACAATGGTAAGGACATATGAGTGACGACGGTGTGATCGGGAAGCATCACTGTCAATAATACCACCACCGTCGTCATCACCATCTTCATCGCCACCATCATCATCATCTCCCTCTTTACCAGCATCAACACCAATTGCTCCAGCACCAGAGTTGATTGTGATAATGCATTCATTAAAAGCCTTATTGGAAACATTAAAAGGGTCAACAATGGCTAAAACCAAAGAAGAACCTCAACCCTTAGCAACCAATTCAGTGGAACCAAAGAATTTTGAGTATAAAAGATCAAAGGAAGATATTTCTAGTGAGATTCAGAAAATTAAACTCCCAGAATTTTCAGGAGGATGAGCTGGAGAACGTGCTGAGGCATGGTTAGAAGGAATGAACAGATGTTTTAAATTAAGAGAATACTCTTCTTCTGCAAAAACAAAAATTGTTGTATTTCAATTAAAGGAAAGTGCCTTGATTTGGTGGGGAAATCTGGAAAAACAACTACACCTCACAATGGATAATGTCCCTTGGGAATTGTTCGAGGAAAGATTCCGTGCAAAGTATTTACCTCCGTATTTTCAACAACAAGAAACCGAAGCCTTTCATACATTAGTTCAAGGTAAAAAAACAGTGGAAGAATACGAGATAAGGTTTATGGAGCTTGTGAAATACATTCACTATTTAGATTCTGATGAACGTCATGCTGAACGCTTCATATTTGGGTTAAATCCTCACATCAAGGCCTTGGTGAGCATGTGGAAACCATCATCAGTAGCTTAGGCGGTAGAATGTGGCCGATATGCAAAAGAACATCTAGGAATCAAAAAGGATGTAGGGCCAGCAGAACCTTTACAATCAAGGTTTTCAGGAAAGACTCCCCGAAATTTCTTCAAGGGAGGTAGCTCAAGACCACCTTATGGTAATAGATTTATCCCAAGAAATGTAGGAACAAGAGCTCCCATGGCAGTTAATACTATAGCTGCTGTATCATCAAACACCAGTCCATGGAAATCTCGCGGAACTGCTAATAGAGGAAGAAATTCGAGAGGAAGCAACATGAGAGGATGAAGCTCTTTATCTAGAAATTCACGTCTTGATTCAAGAGGACCAGCACAGGTTAATTGTTGGGGATGTGGAGGACCGCATTTTCAACGTGATTGTCCAGAAGCTTCATTAAGTATATTGCATAGGACTGGAAAGGAACCAATATCAAATAACCAAGGCAATTATAAAATTCATGCATTAGTCAACAACGATCAAGCAACACATCAATCCACTGTAGTGGAATCTTCAGGTATTATTAATGGTATAAAACTCAAAATCTTATTTGATATTGGTGCCACAGATAGTTTCATTTCGTCATATGCATTAAACAAATGTGGGTTGGAAGCTCACAGACAAAATGATTTCAAACAGGTAGAAATGGCCTCAGGAGAACCCCAATCCGTAGACTTAAGTGTGGATCAATGCAAAATTGACCTAGGAGTCCGTTCGACTAAATTGAAAGTTTATGTCACAACCTTAGGGACTTGTGATCTTGTCATAGGTATGGATTGGCTAGAATCTCATCAAGCTTGGGTAAACTGTTATGGGAAAAGAATTCTAGGTATAAATGATGAAGGAGAAGCAATCCAAATTCAAGGAATCAAGAGAAAAGTATCTTTACGCTACATATCAACAATGAAAATGAAGCGTTGCTTAAGAAAAGGTTGTCAGGCATATGTAATTCAAGAAGTAAGTAAAGAAAAAGGACCATCCTTAGAACAATATCCGGTGTTAGCCGAATTTCCGGATGTATTTCCAAGGGAACTACCAGGATTACCCCCTAAAAGAGAGCCAGATCTCACAATAGAATTGAAACTTGGTACTCAACCAATTTCTAAATCACCTTATAGAATGACAGCTCCAGAGCTTCAAGAATTACAAATTCAATTGAAGGAACTATTGGATATAGGACATATTCGACCCAGTATATCACCTTGGGGTGCTCCTATAATTTTTGTCAAGAAGAAAGATGGATCCTTAAGAGTATGCATAGACTATCGAGACTTGAATCGAGCTACAGTAAAGAATCGATATCCTATGCCTCGAATTGATGTTCTCTTCGATCAAATGAAAGGAGTTGTTGTCTTTTCAAAAATTGATCTTTGATCAGGCTATCATCAGCTAAGGATTTCTGAAAGCGATATTTCTAAGACTGCATTGCGAACACGCTTTGGACATTATGAATTTACTGTGGTACCATTTGGATTAACTAATGCACCAACAGTATTCATGAATCTTATGAACAATGTTTTTCGCAAATATCTTGATCAATTTGTACAAGTCTTTTTAGATGATATACTCATCTATTCCAACACTGAGAAAGAGCATGAAGACCATTTACGGATAGTGTTATCCTGCCTCAGAAAACACCAGTTGTATGGAAAATTATCCAAGTGTTTGTTCTTTTAGAAAAAGATTCATTACTTAGGTCATATCATATCAGGTGAAGGGATCTTAGTAGACCCTGAAAAGGTAAAAGCAATCATGGAATGGCCAATACCGAAAAACGCACATGAAGTACGAAGCTTTATGGGTTTAGCCGGTTACTACCGAAAATTTGTGGAAGGGTTCTCCAAAATTGCAAAGCCGATTACAACTCTTTAACGTAAAGGTGTTAAATATGAATGGACTGAGGAATGTAATAAAGCATTCTCTGAACTCAAAAAGACTACTGACCAGTACACCAATCTTAAGAGTCCCTGATATGGACAAAGATTTTACGGTATGTACTGATGCATCCAAACATGGGTTAGGTGCAGTATTAATGCAGGATAGAGGAGTAATAGCATATGTCTCAAGAAAGTTAAAGCCTCAAGAAGAACTCTACGCTACTCACCATTTAGAGTTAGCTACTGTAGTACTATCTTTAAAGATTTGGACACACTATCTAGTGGGGCGAAGTTTTACACTTAAAAGCGACCATCAAAGTCTACAATATTTGTTCACCCAAAAAGACTTGAATGTTAGACAAAGACAATAGAGTGAATTCTTAAGTGAATATGACTTTGGAATATCATATATTAAAGGAAAGGAAAATGTAGCGGCAGATGCTTTAAGCAGAAGACCCCGAATATTTTCTCTCATACCTATCAAAGTAGACTTAAGGCAACGAGTACTAGAATATCTCATAAAAGATAGTTGGTATTTAAAGGTGAGATCTAGTCTTGAAAGTAAAAGGCCAAAAGAATCTAAGTTTGAAAGATATGAACTAGAAGATGATATAATCTTACGATTCCATGGAAGGATGTATATTCCTGATAATAGGGATCTTCGAGACACTATCTTTAAGGAAGCCCACAGAGCAGTGTATTGTGCACATCCTGGAGTAAAGAAAATGTATGCGGATACCAAGAAACTCTTCTTCTGGTCGGGCATGAAACGTGATATCGTTCAATTTGTTGCAAGATGTTTGGAATGTCAACAAGTAAACGCAGATCATTGTCATCCAGCGGGTATTTTACAACCACATGA
Source organism: Pinus taeda (assembly GCA_000404065.3). Taxonomy (NCBI): domain Eukaryota; kingdom Viridiplantae; phylum Streptophyta; class Pinopsida; order Pinales; family Pinaceae; genus Pinus; species Pinus taeda. Next base: position 89,287 of record APFE030285374.1, read on the forward strand.
CATTCATATGACCAAATGGGAGATTATCTCTATGGATTTTATCACTGGGCTACCTCTTACTTCTCAAAGACACAATGCCATTTTGGTAGTAGTAGATAAATTAACGAAAAGCACCCATTTCATTCCTGTAAGAGATACGAAGTTGCTGATGTAGCTCGAGTATTCATAAATGAAATTATCAGATTTCATGGAGTACCTAAAAAGATTATATCAAATAGAGATTCACGATTCACTTCAAGATTCTGGACTTGCATGCAGTTAGCCTTAGGAACTCAATTAAATTTAAGCACAACTTATCATCCTGAAACTGATGGGCAAACAGAAAGGGTAAATCAAGTACTAGAAGATATGTTGAGAATGTATGTTATGGATCAACAATCACACTGGGAAAAGTACTTATCCTTAGTCGAATTTGCATACAATAACAGTTATCACAGTTCAATCAGAATGCCTCTATTTGAAGCATTATACGGCAAACCTTGCAGAACACAGTTAAGTTGGAACAAGTTAGAAGATCGAGTGTTAGTAGGGCCAGAATTAATACAAGAAATGGAGGAGTAGGTAAAACAAATTAGATAGCGGTTAAAGGAAGCACAGGGTAGACAAAAGAGTTATGCTGATGCTCACAGAACTAATAGGAAGTATGAGGTAGGGGATCAGGTTTTCATCCACATCAAACCGAATAAAAGTACTATTTGATTCGGAAAAGGGACAAAGTTATCACCCCGATTTATTGGACCATTTAAAGTCATGGAAAAGGTTGGACCTGTTGCCCATCATCTTGTACTGCGACCTCACTTGCATAAAGTTCATAATGTATTTCATGTATATGTATTAAGGCATTACATAGTTGACTGATCTCATAACCTTCAATGGAAGGAACTGCAGGTATCGGACGAAGGAACCATATCGGTCGAACCATTACGTATACTAGAACGTAGGGTTCGACAACTCAGGAATCGTCTGGTAGACCAAGTTAGGGTCCAATGGAACAAGTATAGTCCTGGATCAGCTACTTGGGAAGATATGGAGAACATATGTCAAAAATACCCCAACTTGTGTCAATTTTGAAGAACTTTAAACTATGTTTTGTATATATTTACTTTACTGTAAATCAGAGACTCAAAACCATTTTTGAATGACCATATATAAACATGAACTTTTATGACATAATATCTGTTTAATTCCGCTAGTACATGGATACCAAGACGAAATATGTTATTGATCTTACTAAATTATAGTTATCAAAGTAAAGTTTAAATATTTGAGTAATTTTGCTTATGATGGGAATTAAGATATTATAATTTTGTTTCATTTATGCATATCAATACGATTGATGAGATAGAAATCAAAGAATGATTACATTTTAATATGAAAGCTAATGACATGAATAGAATATGGAAAAATATGTTGACATGTATGAATTATACATAAGCTATTTGTTTTTAAATATATTAATGCATATTTTATAAATGCATGAACAAGTGTTTATGATTGCAGATAATATCCGTTACCAAAATGACCACGTGATGACAGAAACTTCATAACAATTAAGGCTCAAAGAGGTTCCATGATAGGGTATTAACCCTGATTCTACTGGGAGGGGTGGAGGTGTTGCCCACCGTTTATCCTCCGGAACCTGGAGTCATGGGAGGATTGTGCGAATCACGCTCCCCTAGACGCGTGATGATCACTGTCGGATGCCTACTGGGAATCAGGTCGGTATAGTCGACGTTGTCATCCTTAGAGTTTATGAATGGTTAGATCAGTATAACTGACGCCATGGCATACTCTAGTAGAGGATGAATAGGATGGGGGCGGAAGAGATTAGGAAGGATAGGATGATTTTGTAATAGCTAAGGACCCTGATGAAGTAAAACATGATCATTAAAGTTATAAACCTAAAAGTATTCAAAACACCAATTTTATAGTGCCCTCACATTAAGTAAGAATTTAACCTCGATACACAATCCGAACAAAAATGTACTGATCACTATTATAAGTATTAATATATGATAAAAACTCTAACTTCGGGAGAAAGTTTTTGGAAGGAGGGATATATGTAATGACCCACTTACAGTAAATTAAAATCTATGAAATTAAATAAAATTAATAAAATTATAAATTATAAATTAAATAAATTAAAATTAAATCATTAAAATAAATAAATAAACTTTATTTCAAATTAAGATATTCAAATAAAATAAAATCAGATTTTATTTATAAAAATCAACACGTATCATAATTTGGACACTGAGATGGAGGAAGTCGGTAAATGGAGACTTATAAGAAGGAAGGGACGGTTAGAGGAAAAGGGGGGAGAAACAGGAGCAAAATTTGTACACAGAGTTTATCATTAGGAACAATTGAGCCTTTCTTGTTATGAAGTTTCTAGGCATGGGGGAATAGTTTGCATCAATTGAGAAGCATACTGGACTGAGTATCTAGGTTGTACTCGGTTTGGCTGGGTGGTTTCGGTCTTTTGGTAACGGGAGCGAATTGGAGAAGTTTTGAAGCATCTTCATCCGCAGCAGACTAGGTAAGTACTTTTCAATAAATCAATTCAATTTTAATGTAGGTTCATGAAGATTTCAGATTCTGTTCACAGGGAATAGTTATTTAGGGAATAGTAATTTAAATTATTGTCAATTCTTACACTTTATGAGGTACGAAAAGTACATAGTACTTTATAATATTAAAGTTACTTTATGTTTTTAAATTCACTTTATGAGAAAAAGTATATGGTACAAAAAGTTATTAAAGTGACTAGAGGGCTCATTAATGAAGGGGGGGACATAAAAAGGAAGTCAATGGGAGATTAGATCTCCACCCTTGATCAAGTAGATTTGAGATCTAATCTCAACCATTGATGTTTGGGATAGGGCCTCTCACCCCTAATAAGACTAAAAAGGAGGAAAAATGCAAGTGAGCTCATTCATTCTTCAAGTGCAAAGTTGGAGAAGAGAGGAGAGGAAGAGAACAAGGAGAGGTTGTGATAGCTATTATTTGCTGAAGGAGAAATTGAGTTACAACAACATCTACAGGCACACATTCCAAGGAAAAGGGCAGAGGTTCCAGTGTTGAAATTGAGGAGTTTCAACACATATTTTGAGAGTAGAGTCGATCGGCCTGAGGCACAAATTTCAGTGAGGGTTTGTTGGACTGAGAGGCCTGATTTTCATGGAGAAAAAGTCGGGTTTGAGGCATGAATTTTAAGGCTGCTACAACGCAAAAATCAAGGCTGAGTAGGCAGTATGCTTGGCACACAGTTCAAGGTAGAGATTACAGACTACAAGCACCAAAATCAAGGACATTAATTGTTGTTCTATGGCCCAAATTTTGAGGAGGAAATTCTGTGCAGTGACACATAGTTTGAGGGGCAAAGATTGCTGAAGTGGCATGAGTTTTTAGACTGTGGCTCAATTTTCTAGAGTAGTGGTAGCCTAGCAGTGTTTTAGTTGTAATTTTATATTCATGTTTTAATGTGCAAATGAACTATGGGGTTGGGCACTAAACTTGATGAGTAAAACAAACTGAAACCAGGTGGGGCTACAAGAAACAAAGAATTTTCATGGTATCAAAACACTTGTGAACCTCAACTGATAAATAAAGAAACCAACAAGCATAAAACCAGACTATAACCCAGAGATTTGGGGTTGAGAGGGAGGTTGTTTATTCATCTCCAATGTTCAAAAGTTATGTTGGTTGAGAGGCTCAAATGGCTACTGGTTTGAGGGTGGAGGATAGGTTGAACGGGGATGAAAATTTTGGTCCCTGAAAGGAGAGGATAGTCTTGTTTCTTGAGGAGTTTGAGTTGTGGGATATTGTTGAGACAACAATACAACCTCCTACTGATCTTATTCAGTCATCAAAATTCAACAAGCAGAATGTGAAGGCTAAGAGGATCCTTCTAGATGCAAGAAAAGACCACCTTATACCTCATATGTTAGGGAAGAAGTTTGCCTATGAGATGTGGGAGTCCTTGATTACACTTTACCAAAGCACCAATAAGAACAATGTTAAAATTGGCAACTAGGGCCAAACTCCATGTGGGTCATCTTATTTATGGTAGCTAATATTTTTCTTGGATTCCTCTCGTCGAGAGGTGTAGGATTGATCTAAAGATCATCCGATTTCGACAAGTATTCATGGAGATATGAATTTATTTGTGTTGTGGGACAATTCGTCAAGGTCGGCCAACAACCAAATTGCCCCCACTTGTGCTCAATGTTTTAGTATAAATAGAGGTGCCTTGAAGATCATTTGCACACACACTTCTTGTGATCTCTTCCTCTCCACTTGTCTTGGGTTTTGGTGGGAGGAGAGATCCTAAGAAGACAATGCTGCCCTAAAACGCAGTCATGGAGATGATGCCCTAAAATGCAGTCATGAAGATGCCCTAAACGCAGGTCTAGAAGAGAGCTACAATGCTTATCTATGAGGCCCTAAATCAGCTATCACAATGTACCCTAGCAACAGAATTATGACAAGATCTATGGTGCATATAGAGCTCTGTTTTGGCCACATAAGAGAGAAGCCCAGCGAAGGTGAAGGAAGGCATAGTTTATGCCTCCTTCTAGACTGTTTGGAAGCCGAGTTACTACAGGCAGGAGGCCGAGGTCATGATGGGAAATTCTGGATAGAAATAAAAGAAACCTCACAAGTGAACAAGTCAAGTTTCCTTGGGTAATTACAGGTAGGAAGGGAGGCTTGTTTTGGAGGCTGAGATGTATTAGGCCCTCCAAAACAAGGCCGCATATTCCTATAGCAGCAACGAAGGAAAGGGAGCTTTGTTGAGGGTTTCCGAAGTGTTTTTGTAGGCAGCATGATGCCCTAGACGGGGCCGAGCAAGTGTAGTAGGCAACCACATTGAAGAAGGAAAAAGCTAGGTGGTTTGTGGAGCAACTTGTGCATGGAATGATGGGTATTCTCTCTGGTTGATGAGCTGCAGATTTAAGAGGACTATTGTAGCTGGAAGAAGCGTTGAACAGGACTGTTTGGATGCCCTAACCCGTGATCTAATGCTATAACAATATGCACAAGTTCCAGGTATGTATTTGATATGTTGCTGCCTATGTGTGAGGGTTGGTAGGACTGTCTTGATGGCCTAACTAGTCCATGATGAAGGCTGCCCAATCTGCTGCAGCAAATAGAGAATCCCCTAAACAATGAACTAATGCAAAACATGATAAGATGTGACAACATTGCTATAAGGTGCAACATGATGTTGAATGCTGCGGCATAATGATGGGCATCGTGATGAAGTGTAGTGTAGCATGTTGTGTGCAACACTTGTTAACAAAGTGCAACACAGTGATAATAAATGCTACAATGAGATGCAACATGATGGGCACAGTGAGGTACAACATGATGCAGCACAGGTAGGTGCAACAAGAAGATAAGGTACAACAATGAAGATTGGGTGCAACACAGTAAGGTGCAACACAGTGAGGTGCAGCATGGTGATGGAGTCACCTTGGATCGGTGGAAGTAGTTTGCTCAGATTAGCTTCCTCATATGCCATCTTCCTAGAGAAGATCTCTACTCTTATTTAGATAAGTCAAAAGGTTGACTTCTGATGTATATGTACAATCTCTCTCTCTACTGAACTATTGAAGAACATATAAGAAGAATTGATCAAGGGTTTCCCCACATTGGGGTTTGTCCCTGGCTGGCGCCACATCTTGTGTCCTCTTGTCTTGGCTTGTTTTCTATGATTTATGTTTATGTTCTATCTGCATTTTACTATCATGCTAAATGTGATTGCTAATCTCGAATTGATATTGAGCTAATATGGAAAATTGAAGTAAATTTGCTATCGGCATAGAACATACCTAAAATTAACAAACAGGAAGATGGTGTTGTGTGAGAAACTAAGAAACACCAAGATGACCAAGCCTGACATAGTGAACTCATACCTTACCAAAGATCACACAAGTGGGAAATGAGTTGGCTGTAGTGGGAGAGATTATCCTTCATGACTAGTTGTTGAGGATGACATCAAGTGGATTTCCCAAGAAGTGGGATGGATTCATTGATGGCATTGTTGTTAGAGATCATCTTCCAGACTGGAGGAGGATGTGGGATGATTTCATTGCGGAGGAGACCAGGAGGAATGCCAAGAGTGGTAGCCAGCATGGTGGGGCTGATGAGGAGGAGAATGTTGCCCTCACAACTAAGGGCAAGAAGGTGGCCAAGAAGGGGTCTTCTACTGGCGCCAAGCAGAAGGGAAAACATAAGGAGAAGGAGAAGGACATGAGCAAAGTGAGATGCTTTGCTTGTCAGAAGATCGGTCACTGTGCCTTTCAATGCCCCAACAAGAAGGGAAAGAAGAAGGGTGTTGCAACTTCAGTCGAGGTGGATGAGTTTTCCACCAAGTTTACCACAAAGTTTGCTTTAGTGGTGAGTCTTGCCACTAGTGTTACATCTTCTAGTGTTTGGTTTGTTGACATTGGAGCTCCCTACCATATGACTGGAGTTAGAGAGCACTTTACAAGTCTTACAAAGCATGATATAGACTTGGAGATAACTCCAAGGTCAGAGCAACAGGTGTGGGGACTGTATCCTTTCAAAGGGAGTCATTACCTCCTTTGAAAGTGATTGATGTCCTATATGTTCCAGGGGTGAAGAAGAACTTGATTTCAGTTTCCGGTATTGAGGACAGGGGATATGCTGTGGTGTTCCAAGATGGATAGGTGCTTATATATCTCAATGGATATAGTATCACTTTTGCTAGAGTGATTGGAGTCAACAGTGGGAGACTTTACAGGTTCATGTTTCAGCCTATCGAAGTTTTATTGGCTATGACTAGCAACAGTGACTTGTGCGAGTTATGGCACAGGAGGATAGCCCACTTGCACCATGGAGCATTCATGATGCTAAGAGAGATGGTTACTGGGTTACCAGAGTTTAGTATCGAGCGTCATGATGTGTGTAGGGGGTGTGCTTTTGGAAAGTATACCAAGACTCCTTTCCTAAGCAGTGATAGCAGGGTAGCAAGTATTATGGGAAAGTACACCAAGACTCCTTTCCAAGTCGAAAATAATAAAAAATTCGTCGGTCAAAAGGAAGTCAATTTTTGGAGGTCCTCCACCAAAGGAAAAATGGATATTTTAAGAAAATTTGAGCCCTTGGACCTTGGTGGTTAAGTGAAAGTCAAATTTTTGAGGAAATTAATCCAAAATACTATGTATCATTGCACTCTATGGCATCCAAGGATTGCATAAGGCTCGCTTGTAGCGTCGCATTGGTTCGTTCACATAGTGGATCATCTTTATAACTCAACCTCAATAGATCGAATTTACACAGTATCTTGCATATAACGTTGTTTTGGTTCATGGCTCGAATCTGCATTATGGCTCACACCTGCACCTATGGCTTGTTTACTCTGGCTCACAATAATTAAGCATACTAATCTCTGTATATTATGTATTACTCTCTGTGTGGCTCGCTTGATCTATTCATGGTTCACACTATATCTCGTGGATTGCATCACATCTCTATATGGTTCAGAAGTTCATACAGTGGCATCGTTCTACAGGAGCATCATCAAATCTACAGTGGCATTGACTCTATGGTGAATATTTAGACGACACAAGAAATATAATAATCTTTGGCTTAAGTTTGATTAGATTTGTTCAATCAATTGAGATTTCTCATGGATGATTCAGTTACTCTAAGATCTAATTTTCGTTGTTCATTGAAGGAGTCACGATGTAATGACTAAGGAACAAAAATGGTGAACAATACGATGCAAGCTCTACAATTAATATGACATACAAAGAGATATTTGTTTTTGCACAATAGAGAAGATTATGGTCGGATCAGTACGTATGCCATAAAACCTGGTTTCATTTTATACATAATGAGCGAAGGTTTAGTCTGGATCAAATTTGGCAGTGTTGAAAGTCTATGATCCAATTTTAACATGGAGTTTTAGAGGTTGGATATATAAATATATTTCATTTGTAACAAGACTGACAAATGATCTAGTTTCTTTTGATTGCGGTATGATCGATATGAGTTTCATTGGAAGTAACAGTAATATAGAAATACAACTACAATATTTTGGATTGTCAAATCAAGAATTTGTGAAGCACATCTTTGGGAAGCAGTCTTTTGAAGTTAATACATGTCAACTGGAGACCAAACCTTTGCCAGAAGGGATAAGATAAGGACAAAAGAGGTATGTATAGTTCTTGTCTTGCAAACTATTGTCTTGATGAACTCACTTACAAATGATCTTATGCTCTTTCAAAAATCTTGAGAATCTAGGGTTTGTAGGACTTGCAAATCTGTGAAGTCTTGAAGACTCTTGTTTCTGAACCCTAGCTTAGATTGAATTAACCTTAGGAGCAAATGTTTAAACTAGAAAACCCTAACCCTAATTGTCCCTCTAAGGAATCCCTTGCTCTTGGAAAATGGTATCTAGGGTTTGCAGACTAAGTGTTCTTTGATATTAAAAATATCTCGAAACCCTAGCATAAAAGAGTTTTGAGATAATGACCCTAGGGTATGTATTAAACCCTAGCAAAAGTTGGATTAAGATAAAACCTGGGGCTTGAAGTCAAAACCCTAGGACTTGGTGTTTATGTTGAAAGTAAAGACCCTAATAAAGGTTAGGTAAAGGAATATACAAGGTTTAAGTACTTCTAGGGTTCTAGTTACAAGGTTTGTAACTAGAACCCTAGAAGTACACTTTTGAGAAATCATGGAAACCCTAGATTGACAGGTTTGACATCATGATCTTGTCTCTGTATATTTTGCTTGGTTGTACTTGTTGGTGAAAATTGCAAGCACATAATGAAGGTCATCAAAATTGTGGAAGCAAGATGAGAAGCATGGAAGAACAAAGTAAAACAAGACTCATGCTTGATGATGACTCCTTGATAATGATGAGCATGATGGAAAGAGGGATTTGTAGGGACCTTGATGATATTGAAGCTTCCAGCTGATGAGTTCATTCTAGGAACACTTTGATGATTGAAAGATGAAACATAACCTTGTTGCAATATGAAGATAGAACATGCGAAGGAATGTTGACTTCAGCAGGAGCAAGTGGCATACTTTGACATGACACTCTAAGAGGATATTATAATTTGACAACTTTGATATTGATGATTTGCTTGGATATGACTTGGCTCCCTGGTAGGACATATTGCAAAAACATGTGAAGAAGCTAGAAGAAGAGCTTGCTAAATAATGTTTTATTGACAACTGCTTGATTTGATATGAAAACATATGGATTGAGTGAACACTTTTGATGACTTGGAAAAGCTTAAAATAGAATTGATATTGGAAAGCTGATATGACTCTTTGACGAATATGAGGCAAAACTTTGTTATGAAGGAAGAAGACATGTGCTAGCAACTATGAGGAAGCTCAACTCCTTGAAGATGACAAATGAACCATTTCATGACAATGTTGTTTGATGATTGACAAGATCCAAGAAGCTCGAAATTTGATATGATGTGATGCTATTAGGAGTCGAGAAACCGTGTCATGAAGATGAAATGTGAAAGAGGGTCGAAGCACATATATGATATATTGCGAAATAGGAGCCCTTGCAGCGACCACTAAGATCTCCACGGAAGAACAAGTAGTTGATGCATTAATGAAGTATGAGACCAACTACGGATTGTGATGATGTCACCCTGATTGAGAGGGAGCAAGAAATCTCCTTCATATTTGAGGAGTAAGGACCTCCTCCCTGGATGAGATGGAGTGATGGTGGATACCATATTCTCCATATGTGTCATGCACTAGGCCAGAACTAACTGTCGTAGGTCTAGTGTATCACGCTGGATGGGAGAATGGAGGATTGGATAAGCATCTAGGATTGGTACTCCTTGAGGATTAAGATTTCAAGATAGGAAGTAGTCCCGTGGATCGACACTCTTTGAGGATCTGAGAGGTAATCCAAATAAGAGTGGTCAAAGAAGACCAATATTCTTCAAGAATTGGAATCCAAGATAAGAATAGTCCCAGAAGGACATACCTTGTGAGCATCCGAATGGGGTATGTGCCTTGAGAGGCTATGGTGGTGTCCATAGGTATGCCTCCCAACATTGTGCTCTAATCATGTGGAGAGTTAGAGCTCGTCAAGTGAAGGCCTTGCTATGTAACTATTTGACAATGTTGGTTATGATGTTGATGCTTAAAGATGGCTTATCAATTCGACTCTTCTTATGAGAACATTTCAATTTGAGAGTATTCTTGTACAGGTTGTGGAATTATGAATACCTCCCTAGTTAAGAGGGAGTGTTAGAAAATCTTACTAGGTTCGGTCTTCATAATTATCTTTGTACTTATATCATTTTATATTTTATGTAAAAAACAAAATGAAGAAAAAGAAAAAATTATTTTTCAGGCATGAGTTTCATGCTCAAGAAATTATTATTTCATTAGTTAAGCATGTTCTTCATGCTTCTAGGATTTGATGAGTCAAGGAGTAAAGTACTATTTGGACCTATTGTAAAGAAAAAGGGAAAAAAATAATTTTTAAATATGTAATTTGGGTCAAAAGCCCCTCTAGATGCCAAATCAGCTCTGCCCCAAAGGTCATGACTATTTGAACCCTTCTGGACAGTATAAATAGAGGGTGAGTTGAGCTCATTTGTATACTCACAATTCACTTGATTAGTTCTGAAATTTCGCAGGAGGGCGGAAGTCTGAAATTGAAGAAGGGTTTGTGGAAGTTCTGCCTCATCACATCTATTGTTGAAGATTTGTCGTTGGTCTCTTGCTATTGATGAATTTGCTGTGTAGAAAGAGCATTTGACTTGACATCTAGAAGGTTGGAATTTTTCTATGGTCATGGGCCTTGGACATCTCACTTTGATGATTGATCTAATTCTATAAGAAGATAATTCTTATGGGTTTTCACCTTGTAGGGGTTTTGCCTTGGCTTGGAGCCTATATCTGGTGTTCATTGTTTTCTTGTGATCTTCATGTTTACATTTTTGGTAATTCTTTGATGAAAGAACATAATAAAGATTAATAAAAGGTTAACAAACTTCACAAGCAATTATCAAAGAAAGAGAAATCTAATCTAAATCGTAAACCTCCCGATTTCTCAAGGCCAACACTGCGACAAACCTTCAATCCCTGGCTTTTCTCCCTACCACTAGTTTCACTACCCCCCGACCCACGGCGAAAACACTGCCACCTATAGAATGGCCACACTGAAATTTGCTTCTAATTGATAATGAGAAGAACTTCCAACACTTCCAGACCGAGCCACCAATTGAAATCCCAACACAGTACATCCATCGATTGCCGATGTCTTCTAAGGTTACCTTCAAACCAGGCAGAGCCTCCACACTGAGGGCAACTGGCTGTTTCCACCCAAAACTTCGCCTCTCCCAAGCTTTGTGCAATTCTTTCCCGCTTTCGATGCCAAATGCCATGACAAGGAAATAAAAGCTTGCATGCTCAAGCATGGATGGGATGGCCACACCACCCCTTCATTACTCTGTGTCCTTTCTATTGGGTGGCGGGCACAGTCCCCCACACCACCATTGACATTGAACAACAACCCCATTGGGAAAGCTTCACTCGCAATTTCAAGTTCCATGCATGGGAGAAATCAAATGACAATTTTGGAAAAAAGATTAGGACAAGATTTCCAATGGAAGCTGCATAAATGCATTCAAGAACACAACATTGCAAGTCATGAATCCTTTGCAATTTTGTAAATTAAAGGAAATTTTGAACACGCTTCTAGATCATTTGCACAACATTGTACGTGCACCCAAAGGAGAAAGAAGAGGGTAGCTCAACTAGACAAACACCAAGTGGCACTCATAGCAGACTAAAGCCAACTTATTTCAAACTCCTCCTATGGCTGTTAATACTAGGTAAAACTTTTTGGTAACTAGTAAACATTTGGACCAAATCCTGCCTTTCAATGTGGGTTACTTTACCGATTCCTATTTTGCTATTTTCATTCTGCTTCAACCCTTTTTTTTCCTTCGTCGATTTTGATGGCACCACTGTTATTCCCCTTCGATTTGAAGCATTAGATATATTAGGTTTGCACTGGCTTGTAGTGTATGAATATCATAAGCTGTCTGCTCTTGCCTCAGTTCAGAATAGATTATCTTATGACACCAGCTTTGTCACTCATGGGCATGAACACCTTTCTTGTTTGAATTTGTAATTTAAATACTGGATTTAATGAACTTGTTGGAACATTGACAGGGGTGAATGCTTCTTTTTATTATTGACTCATCTCTTACCAACTCTTATTGTCACAGGAATCAAAAAGAAGTGGATGCAATAATGTTGGAATTGGATGGAACAACCAACAAATCCAAATTAGGGGCCAATGCCATACTTGGAGTATCTCTGAGTATATGCAGAGCCGGTGCAGGAGCAGAAGGCATACCTCTGTATAAGCATATTCAGGGAATTGCTGGAACAAAGGAGCTTGTCATGCCAGTTCCAGCTTTTAATGTAATAAATGGAGGTAGTCATGCTGGCAACAAGCTCGCAATGCAGGAGTTCATGATCTTGCCTGTAGGAGCTGATTCTTTTACAGAAGCTATGCGCATGGGCAGTGAGGGTGAGTTCTCCGCAACCTATATTGACAAATGGAATAGACAACAATGGAGAAAAGTCTGCAATACTACTTTCTGGTCTCTTTATCTTGCTTTTCACATTTGCACTTTATAACATAATATAGTGCTAGTATTTTTATCCAGTCCTGATGCTAGCCAGAGAACCATAGCTGTTTTCTGCAAAATGAAATCCAAGGGAAAACTTGGCTGACATTTTTTATGTTCAAGCTTTTTTTTCAACATTCTGGAATCTGAAGATGATTTCTGAAGGGCTTAGGTTTAATTGTGTGAGTTATACGCTATGAAACCCTAACAGTATATGTTGATGGATATGAGTGGAGATGGACATGGCTGCGTTCTTCCTTTGTAGTTATCACAGTATTTCAAGCCTGGAGTTAAAGTGCTTCCTATGAGCTTGCCCATTTGTTCAACAATCTTTTTACAGTTAACTGGTTTAAATATTCCAATGCATTTTATCTTAGTATAGCCATTGAATGGATGATTCAAAACATTATCATTTCTATTCAGAATATCATTGTTGATTTCTTGATCTGGTTTCTGAATATCATCTGCTGGATAATTGTGAGATAGCAAAAGTGAAACCTACTATTTATTTCCTCTGGTATGGACTTAGCTCCGCAGCTCTCTGAAATTCTGGTTGTTTTCTTGTATGCATCTCAATACTAGTCATCTACTTCTGTATTGCAAGAGATAAGTGCACGTCTTTAGATGTACACACAGAAGTGTTTGGCAGTGCCTTTGTCTATTAGTTGAGATATCAAACAACTTGATAAGTAGTTTGTTTAGTTTGGTCCCTTCTTTACAAAAATGTCGAGTAACTTTATGCTGCCATTATTAGAGATGTTTTTTTTGAGAAGCTTTAGCCAAATAAGCTGCCAAGTTTGTTCTGGATTTTATATTTGCAAGTTGCTGATATCTACATTAGCGTTATCCACAGCCCATAGCAAACTCTCTTTAATATGTGTACTCTGAAATTGTATCCAGCTATCAGCTAGCACATTTCTTGACAAATCATTCAACCCTCGCAGACAATCTGCCTTTCTGAGATTTGCTTTAGATTCAGATGTTACAATCCTTTATGCTTTTCGCAATTGCATGTTGCCAATAAATCTGGTGTTTTTCGGGTATAAAAAATATTCCCAGGTCAAAAATGTAACTCTGAGTTTGATGCTTATGGTTCTATTAATCACTTGATTTATCAATGTTTTGTTTAGCATAATCTTCTTTGCTTTTATTATCAATTATGTAGGTTGTCGCCTGTAATAATTTATCTCAGGAATTTTGACTACAGCCTTTAGGATTTTTCTTTTTTCCCCATGTATCCAAACCCCCACCCTCCAGCCTGTAGGCAAGGGTAAGATATTCTTCAGGGCTGAAGGCCGTTCAAAAATAATGTTTGAAGCCAATATACTAGATATGAGCTCAACATGTCACTCACGAGAATCAAACCTGGGTGGGGAAGAATGAGGAGGATAACAATCATTCCTCCCAACCATCTGAGATAAACCAAATTGACAGCCTTTAGGATTATCTACACGGCACTTCTTTTCTTAATTTATAGACACAGTATACTTGTTTTGACCACATAGAATGTGGTGTGTTACCACACAAACCCTTCTGGAGATAAAAGTCTTATAACTCAAACAAGATCTTAGGGGTACTAAAGAAGGACTACCCAATGTCACCACAGTAGCTCTTTCACACGCTTTTGGCTGGCCCTCCTCCAGCACAAGGGGGGATCCCTAAGCAACACTAAGCCAACGATATGGTAAACACAAGTAAAAAAAGAGAGGACTTAGAACGACAAGTCTGAATTCTGATTGTCCTGGCTATGATCTCCAGATTTGTGGACAGCAAAAAGGAAAGTTAATTTATTAAAGTTTTGGGCTTGGTTGAGAGCAATATTAGTGCCTAAAACACTATGGGCATATGGAGTCTATAGAGCAACGAATACTAATGATTTGAAAGCATATAGCTTGACTACAGCAAACATATCATGTTGGCCACTAAAAACAGAATTTTCTGTAGAGGAATCTGGATAAAGAAAAACCTCTAAACATGTGTAGAGGGTATGTCCACTACCAGATAATGCAGATTGCAGCTAGTCTAAATTAAGAAAGAAGACATGCAATAACTTTTTCCATCAATAGACATAAACATTTAAGAGGGGAATTAACCACAAATAAAGTTCTTCTACTAGGAACAGAATTACCAGGTCTACAGCCCTTCATAAACAAGTTTGATGCAAGAAACCTGAACATTAGTCTTCGGCAATTAGGTTCCAAGCATGTACTTCAAGCTCCATAAACGCTTAGCAATAGTAACTAGTCTTTCTCTGAACTTTCAACAATCATTACAATAGTAGAAGCTCATCTTATATAGATGTAGAGCTCAAAACCTCCTATAAAATAATAATATCCAAAGCAAGAACCTAGATCTATCCTAGGGAGGAGTAAACAAATAGTATCCTCCAACTAATAAATGACAAGTCAAAAATCCCAACAATAAAATAACCAAGTGAAATGGACTATATAGTGGGGGACCGTGCTGCATGTCCTCTAGTGCAAAATGACCTCCTAGGATGAGCTTGTTTGAAAAGTAAAACCTTTCCATAATGACATATGGATCATCCTCCAAGAGTGCATCCTTTGAGATAACCTTCAATAACCACTAGGGTGCTCTCCAAGAAGGCCCTGGATCAACCAAATAATATAAAATCCCCCATAGAAGATGCACACCCTTGAGATGTGTGCAAAGAATTGTTATGGGATCACTTTGACCATTCCAAAACAATATAAAATAGTCCATGAGAGGTGTACCCTTGAGAAGTGTGCAATATACCACATTGACCAAGCAATATAATATCATATAGTCCTTGAGGGATGTGTGCCCTTAGGAATATCTGTAAAGTGGTTATGCCTCCTCATCAATGTGTACCTAACTCATGCCAAAAATAGCAAGGTCAGTAGGTAGGTCTATCTCTCTAGTGCACCAACCAATTTGACATAAGTGGTGTGCCCTTGAAGACTATGCTAATAGTAGTTTGATATCCTCAATAGATTTGCCAAACCAAGTCCATAAGTGGTGTACCCTAGAGAGATGTGCAAGGTAGTTGCTATGGGACTACATTGACCAAGCTTAAATGATACAAAATAAGCAATGAAAGATGCACCCCTAAAGAAATGTGTCAAGTAGTTATGCCTTCATAAATAAATGTGCCAAGATACCATGAATTAGGGGTACTCTACAAGATAATTAAGCAAACCACCTTTAGAATTGAACCCCATGCTAATAATAGATCCACTAGGCAAGGCACTCCTCAAACTAAGGGATTATATCACCTAGAGATGCCAATTGCATGCCCAAAATAGAAGAAATTCCATTCTCCAAGGATAACCAACTCACCCTCAAGAGGAATCCATAGAAAGATGTGCAAATAATTGTATACTCACCTCTACAAGTAGAGCAACCTTGAAGAATATGCAAAGAAGGTCCACATGCCTCCAAATGTGTGAAAAGTTGCCAAATAAGGTGAGCACTCTACTCCACCAAGTAATCAACCACTCAAATGATGCCACATCAATGCCAAACTGCCAATATCTTGATGGGTGTTCACACCAAAAGGAAAAATGAGCTCAAGGTCCACCAATCAAAATAATGAATCAATAATCCAAGTGAAACGTTAGGAAACAATGAAAAACATGCCGAGCAACCAATCCACCACATCAAGGAGCAATAATTAACCAATAATTCTTAGGGAAACCCTTAGTTGATAGGTTTCCCTCTCCATAAATGTGCTAAGGGCCAATCAAATGTGTGAGCAATGCTATGTAGAACCATCAAACACCACATATACTAGAGGCAAACCTTCAACAAAAGATGGCGATGCCAACCAAGAAGACATTGCACATCATCTAACCAAGACATACCAATAATAAACCATAAAAAATAATCCCATCATGATGATGTGCTCTAGGGGGCAACAACAATAGGCAAGGAAGTGTGCATAGGAAGAACTCTCCTCAAGATACCTCAACTCCCACCGATGGGGGCTATGACAATGTCACAACGACAGTGTCGAGGAAAGTGTATGCACCCATAACATCGACCTATGTCCATAGAAGGTCCCATTAGTATCATACCATAAGACTCTGACATGTGCGATGAAAATCGTGTGTGTAAGGCCTCATACAATATGAGGATTAAGATGGTTTATGTAGATAAGATTTCAAACATAGCTTATTGCTTTCAATTGAAAAAGCTAGAATAATAATAAGAAATGTTGAGTCCTTTCTTATGAGTTTCTTCTCAAATTTCTAACACCTTACTCAAAGAGAGAGAATAATAAAAATTTTACTTGGTGTTAACTATAGTTTCAATCCAATGTTGCTAGTTGGGATACAAGAATAGCTGGCCATGTTACAACAAAATCTAGTACCCGCAAATTGTAACACCCAATCATCAAGGTGTTAGTTTTGTGCAATGTAGGAAGGCTACCCATTGTCACCTCAGTAGCTCTTCATCTTTCTTTTGGTTTGGGGACTTCCCTAAGGATAGGTATATCAAGGCTATGGAGTGGGGGTTCAAGATGAAAATGAAGAGAGCCTTGATAAAACAATGGTTACAGTATAGTGTGAAAGTGAAAATGGAAATGGGAAATAGGTTATGGAAAAAAAAGGAAAGGGAGATGAGGGGAACGAGGAAATGGGACGATGTGAGACTAGTACCTATCAATCTTTTTGACTAATGGAGTCTTGAGAATATTGCATAATGGAAAGGCCTAGTTGACACATCCACAACTACTTCATTAAAAGGCATTAATTTGGAGGAAAAGTCTAGTTTACCATATTCAACTGTATGGATGAAAGAGCCAGTTTGTTACATTCATCATTCAATTTGATATTTAAAAATGGACTAATTGATCCAGGTGGATATTGGTGGCCACCTGCCTATTCCACTTGGACCCCCAACACTGTCTCTTTTAGTTCTTTGGTTTCCTTAATTATAGCACAATTTACTATTTTTGGTAGTTTTTCGGGTCTTGAACTTCCGAAGCCATTTTGAGGCCCTAAACGACGTTTTGAAGGAAAATTGAGAGACCGAAAACATCCCAAACTAGTTTGCCCACTTGTTTTTGGCCTCCTCTTCGAAATCTTTGAAACAAGGTATTATGATAGCCAAACGGAGATCGTATGCCAAAGTTACGACCCCAGGAAGTTGATGTACCAATTTACCCAAACGAGGCCCACAGTTTTGGCGCTTCATCTCCTAGGGTTAGGTTTTTGGGATGTTTAGGGTTTTCCATTGTTTCTCAATAATAAATAGGCCTTTGAGCCTCATTGTAACACAATTCAGAGGCAGGTAGCCACCATATCTATCCTCAGAGATAAGCTACCATCGCCAGAGCTATCTTATTTCCATTTTCTTTGTGAGCATAATTCAATATTTTTCCATTAATGAAATGAAGTGTTTTTTTGCTACATCTCTCTGTTTATGATTATATCTGTAAGTTGTTGCGTTCCTGTTTAAGTTCGGATCAAGCCGCTTCATGATCTCTGCTAAAATGAGGTTCTTTTGGCTCCTACTATCGACAATGAACTGCAACAGAGAACCCTTCACCCACACCTGTGAGTGGAAGAGGTGTTCCCCCTACTCTAGATCTTCAGGCTCATTCTTGTGGATCTTGGTAGTGGCCATGTTGGCACTGGGCTCCGCATCAATGATTTGCTTCCCTTTTTCATTCCCCTTGTCAAATTCTGACTCAGAGTCGGAACATGTGTCTGATATGGAAGCCTTCAGCTCATCCACTAGTGAATGCTTGGCCTGACACTCACTCGTATTGCAAGTTGAGCTCTTATGGATTTCACGTCATTTTCCCATGTCCTTCGTTGTCTTCATGGTATTTTTCTTTGCTTGCAGCTTCAACGAGTTGTCTTGGATCGCCTTGCCTTAGCGTTTTCCTTTTCTATGTGGTTTGGGGGCACCTTTCCCTTGCTTGGGATTCACAAATCCAAAGTCTCACTTCTTCTGTTTAAATTTTTTCTCAATCTTGACATTGTATCGATACACCGTGTCGAGCGAGGAGAGTGCAGGAATGCCATCTCATCCTGGATGTACCTTTGTAGGTTGTTGTGACATTTGAGTACCAAATGTCACTCAGAATCCTTGATACCCAACTTCTTGCGAAGGATATGAAAAACATTGGTAAACTCTGGCATTTCTTGGTCCCTTCCCTGCTGTAGCATGGTCCACTTTATGTATTTATCCTCATAGATCTCAACAGGGTAGTACTACTCCTTGATGGCATCTTAGAAGGAATTCCAAGTGGGTGTAGATGAAAATAGTGAAGGTATACTTTTGTCCTTCTTCTCACGGTAGGTTTCCCACCAATCCTTGATGTGAGGGACAGCTTTGATAAGTGCAAAAGTGAACTTTTCCATTCAATTTTATCACCAACGGTTTGTTTCAACATAGGGGACTTACCTAGATATAGTTTTTGTCTTTAAGTTTTGGGTTTTTGGGCAATGGATGTAACTAGCTGAAAAAATGGGTTGATTATAGTTTTGGATAGGCATCCTCACAAAAAGGGATGTGGTTGCTCCTTATTTGGGTTCTACAACAATATTTTATAATGGCATGTGCTTGTTTTCTCATTCAAATATGCAACAAATTGGTTTGTACGTTTAATTGATCTCATATGCTTAAAAAAAATCTAGATTTTTGTTTTTAGCGCTTGTAAAGTTTGATTGATTATGAGCTCATTTTTAAAGACTTTATATGATTTATTCCATGTTCACTTCACAACCTATGGTGTTTTGAGTGCATATGGGCTTTAGCTTAAGCGTGTGCAATGGATTTGAGTTGTTTATGTTCATGAGATGCCCATAAGCTCATCATGGTTTAAAAGGTTTGTCATATGCTACTCACATGTTTATTGTGGTTTGGAATATTTTCATTGGTCAATCACATACAATCTCAATATTGGTTTTTGTTTTTACTTGTTTTACTTATTATTATAAGAAGAATGTAGAATGAAATGCAACTTTTATGAATATTGAAAAACAATGGAATTATGAATCCACTCATATTAGAAGTGTACAAAACAAAACGAAAAGTGAAAAAATACCTAAATTATAAAAAATGGGTATTTCCATAACCTCGTTTCAACTTTTAATCATTTTACTTCATGGTGGTTTTGGTTTTCACACTAGCAATGGTACTGATGAGGCAAGTAACTCTAGTAGTATGTGCTAATAATGATGCAATGAAGTGGGGTCATAGTTTCAACAAAATGTGACCATTGTTGTTTCCTTCTTAATTATTGAGATTGTATTAAGGCATATTTCCTTTCCCCAGCATGCACTAGAATGACATAATTACAACCTTTTTTAGTTGATGTGCTTATGTAGTCTTCATTTACAATGCAATCCATGTATTGTCCACATTTAAATTGTTGAGTGAAATATCTCGACAAGACTTAAAATTTAAAGATGCTCTATTGATTTCGTAATATATAGGAAGGGCAACCTAGAAGTCATCATCTTTAATCCCTAAATGTTGTACACCATTCACATAGTCATTAGTCAATGATTCAAGACGTGGTTAATTTAGATCTATGTGGCTATGAGATAATTATCATCATTGTTTTTATAATCTTTCTCAGTGTATTTAGTGCGTGACTTGCACTATGCAAGTCTTCTCAGCCTTTTGTTTCATCTAAACTCGGATTTCATCGTTTTCTCATCCTTAGATACAATGTGATAAATGAATCCATTAACAAAATATCTAGTTGATAAAACATAAATGTTGGTGTTATAAAGTGGTTCCTTATAACTAAGGACCCTACTTCAATTCACAATGATGTTAATGAAGTGGGGCTAAAGTTACCATTGGATAAGTTGTTTACTATTATAAGGTGTAATAGTTAATTGTCATGAAATTCATGCTAGTATTTTCTTAGAATTATAAGCCTCAGGTAAATTATGGTATTGGTGACAACAAAACATTTTCATGTTGTTATATCCTTTATATTTGCTAGGTAACCAGTAATGGATGGAATAACGATGTCACATGCCTCATCATTAACGTGTGACCAATTCAACCAGTCAAAGCTTGTTGAAAGGGTTTGTAAATCATGATAAAGAAGTAACATTCCTATTTTTTGTAATCCAAACTTCAATTGCATAAATCATACGATAGTACTCTCCAAAATTATTTTCAACTAGTTTATCAATTGAGCAATTTTCCTTGGTTGTAGTGCAATGATTTTCAAGGTTTACATTGCAAAGGGGGAACTATCAAAGTACTGGATTGGTTTTCTTTATCTAATGTGAATAAAAATGAATCCTTGGGCTATGGAGATATTTTCTTTAGGTTATTACAAGGATGAATACATTTACAAGAGAGGAGTATCAAAGAAAATGGACAAAATCATTTATAGGGTTTTGTATTCAAGATTATCCTAGACCACCACCTTAACATGATGTATTGCATTAAAATAATTCACTTAGAGACAATACAAACTTTGAGTTTGCATTTATGCTTTCCCACTATCAAATATACAACAATGGATTCTCTTTCATCCAAGAAGGAGAAGCCACTGAAGAATACGAGGTGACCACCAAATGACTAAAGAGGGGATTATATATGCATATATACAACTATATAAAACCAAGACGTTTGGGTTCTAATTCTTACTCTCGCCCTTGTTATTGGTTTTGGTCCCCAACATCTAATGTTTGATGAGGCTAGTGAAAAACAATAATTTGGTCTCATATTTTATATTGCATGATCTTATATGAGGCCTCTTTGCATTTCTTCTTTGGCCCAAAATTTTTACTACAATTATTATTTTGTTCAAATTTCTTACCCTAATTTGAGGCTTGGGTTTAGGATGTTGTCCATTAGGCTAGTTAAGAGTATGAACCCATTGGGTAGAGTGGGGATTCTTAGTTATTTAATGGGTTAAGCCATTGCATTCATCTGCATTCTTTAGTGTTAAGAAACACAAGAGAAGTAGTAAGGACAATCAATATGTGACATGGAGAATTCTTGGTATAGAAATTCATTCATGTTCTGATTTAGTAATCAGGTAGTTTGGTTCTCTCATTGCCTTTTTTTTAGTTTCTTAGGTTGAGATGAAATAGACTTCCCATTAATTATTCAAAGATCAACCATTTTTAAGAAAATATTTTAAAATAAAGAACACAAATAGGATCTACATGAGTTGGTTCCCAATTCATGGTCTAAGCAATATGTGAAGTATATTACTTATATAAGACCAATCAATGCTTGGACAATTTTCTTCAAAGTGACTTTACTGTTAGTCATATTTGACAAAGTCAGCACATGCTAGTCTTGTTTTTAAGCTTTGCTCTTTATTATGAACTAATTTAATCTTTTGAAATTTTCTTTATATGTTTGCCGAACATTGGAAACAAAATATTCTACAATCTTTTAGATCCAAAGTACTTAAGTATGTTATGTCCATGCATTTGTTATTCTAGTTTTGCATACAAATTGACAAGGCGATGTTTTAATGACTTTATTTTATTGTTTACCAAGTACATTTGTTTAATAATTCATTGTTTAGGACTTACAACTAACTACAAGGGCAAGAACTTGTTGTTAGTCATCATGTCCTTATTTCTTACATTTTTGTTAATGATGCTCCATGTTCTAATAATGTTTGTTGTGCTAGTTTGTAAGGCATCACTAAATGTTTTTATGTAATTTCCTAGTTGTAAAATATGCTCTTCATCTTCCTTGAATGCTCCAAATAAGTCTTTCTTTGGTGTAAAAGTGGAGGCACCTATGTAGGGGAGTATTTTGTAGATAAAATCCTTGGATTGAAATTAAAAATTTTCCAATGGGCATGAATAACAATAATTAACCACACATCGATGAGTTTATGGAGTTCTCAAGTGATTTCATTGGAATAAATTAGAAGCCCCAAAAGGATATTCAAGTCAAAAGTGATAGCCTAAACTAGGGTATGCTTCCTTTGAGGGTTAGCACCTCTTTGATTGAAATGTCCAAGAATGAAATGCTTCTTACCCTTGGCTTATATCGTTCTATGTGGGTAGTGTGAGATAGTAATTACATTGTTTGGCTTAGTGAACTACCTCCTCCACTTGAGTTTCATCTTGGTTGTAGACATCGAAAGGGGAAGTTAACCCCTAATTCAGTGTCAATCTAGGCATTCCACTAAGAGACTTCAAATACTCATTTTACCATAAATTACTATGTTAATCGAAGTACCTTCTCTCAAGTCATCATTTTCACTCCACAAGTCCCAATATGAAATTGAGCTCCCTTGAAGGTTTTCGAATGTATACAATGTACAATTTGGTCATTAGCGTTGTGGTGTGCTACAAATTCCTAGTACACTTAATTCTAAAACTACATTAACAGTGAGCCATGTGAAATCCTTTCATGCAATGTAAGATGTGGATATTTTGTCAAGATTGATACTAGAAAAGTCCATGTTTGGTATTGCATGTCATTAAATTATCCTAATCAGACCATTATATTATTTGTAACCTATCTCAATGCTTTTAGAGTGGAAAAAATTGGAGGTATCAACTTTTAGGGTCATCTTAATGACAAATCTCAATTTCGAGAATTAGGGTATGAAACATGTTACCACCCAAATTAGCAACCTAATAAAGATCTAATCAAGTTTCCAAACAACAAGCACACATGAGATGCACCCACTATGACCTCAACACACTCTCTTCTCACTTTTCACCAACTCCTAGAATGCCACAAGGGGCATCTCAAACTATACACACCTCACGATGAAGGTTAGGAGTTATAGAAAACTATAATATGAGATATGATATTATTATACTGCAAAAAATTCAAATCAATAAAGAAAACAATTAATAAGTGAAAGAATAAGCCTTGGAAAAACATAAGAATTGATTGTGAAGATCACTTACCAATATTAGGATGAAATAATTTTATATTACCCTTTTTACATGGCTATAAATGAAGATAAGGCTTGCTGATTTGAATCTTCACACCTACAAATCTGCAATAAAATGCAAAATACAACAAGTTTCGACCCACTTTGAGGCCACCCAAAAACACTTTTGATCATGAGTAATGAGAGGGATATTCAATTTGAAATTTACTACTTAGTTTGAGGGGTCAAATACCAAGTGATCCAAAATTAAGTTGTCCCAAAACAAAGTAAAACTTATTGCAATACTTGGGACAACTTCAAAACATTTCCAAATGTAAATAATACAACAAAAATACTTAAAAAATGTTACTAGGGCTTGGAAGGGTTGAAGAGGCCTCTCATGAAACCCTAGGCAAGAAACCTCACCGGTCTTTAACTGAGTATTACTAAAAATAAAATTAGATTGATGAAACCACTTTCAAAACCCTCAAAAACTGATTAGACAACCCTCACAAGAAAAAAATAAGAGAGCCACTAGCCTTTAAGATATTCAATGTGGCATGTTTTCCAAGAAAATGAGTCTAGAATCAAAATATAATCCATCAAATTTAATCTTGACATAAAACCATAGAAATTCATTAGTTTATTTTTCATCTTTGATGTTAGATTTTTCTAGTTTTTACATTTTTCCTTTTTTTAGGTATTTTTTAATAACAAAAGAAAAAAATTTGTTGGTCATTAGATTAGGATTTGAGTGCTTTATCTCTAGTAAGGCTATTGGGGTCAAATTGATGCCCCTCTTAAGTTGGTCAATCCTCAAATTTATTTTTCCTCAAAGAATATCAACCCCGCATATAGATGGACAAACAGAGAGGGTCAAAAAGATTTTGAGGGCATGTTGAGAATGTATGTCATGCACCAACATAGGAGGTGGGAGGAGTATCTTCCAATAATTGAGTTTGCTTACAACAATGGTTATCAGGAGTCACTGAGGATGAGTCTATTTGAGTCACTTTATGGGCGGAGTTGTAATACTCCCATAAGATGGAGTGATCTAATAAACAAGGTACTGATAGGACCAAACATGTTGGCAGATATGGGACAAGAAATTCAGGTTATCAAGAAGAATATAAAGGTAGCATAGCATAGGACAGAGAGAAGAGTTATGCAGATTAGCACATGGCATTTAAGGAGTTTCAGATTGGGGAGAATGTGTACTTGTGCATCAATCCTAAGAAGAGATCCTTGAGGATTGGGTCATGTGCCAAGTTGGCACCTTGGTATTGTGGGCCTTTGGAGATCCTTAAGAGGATTGGACCAGTGGCCTATAGAATTGCACTGTTGTCGAAAATGAAAGTCTGTGAAGTTTTCCATGCTTCATTGATTAAAAGATATGTGAAATATGTTGATCATGTGATTGATTGGTCTATATTGTAGGTGGACCCAGAAGGAGAATTCCAGTTGGAACCTCTGTGCATATTGTAGTGGAAACAACTCATGCTCCAGAAACGAGCAATCGAGTAAGTTAAAGCATAGTGGAAGCACTTTGCGCCCGATGAAGCTACATGGGAGATGACTGATTAGATGCAGGTTATGTATCGTTCATTGTTTTTCGGTTGAGGAAAAGGAGTTTTGGTATATGCACATATTTATGTATGGTTGTTGTTGAAAATTGCAACAAGAAATTCTTAATTTTATTTTGCCTTGATTAAATTGAGAAAATTCAAATTTCCACATTAGCAGATGACTTGGATGCAGTTCGCTTGTGTGACATGGCTTGTGTCACCCAATTTACTCAATAAATTAGAGTTAGAGGAGTTAGAGTTAAATTAATCATGTGTGATTGCTAATTTGTAGCAATAAAAGTCAGTTATATCAAGTTGTTTTTAGTTAAACTAGTTCCAATTGTTCGATGAACTAGTGGAAGGTTAGTTGTACATTGGGACTTCAATCAAACTTAGTGGTCATCCAATTAACTGATCAATCAACCCAAAATAGCTAGTGTATGCAAAGAATTTGAGTTCCCCAACTGGGGTGGAGATTCCAAGGTAGTGTAACATCAGTTGTAGACCAGTGTTGAGTGTACAGGTGTTGCATGCAGTTAGATGGTAAACCTTGGGAATTGTGCAATCCATTTTGGAGAAATTCCTAAATAATAGGGGCATAATTTCTCAAGGAATCGCACACCGAAATAAGGGCTCAAGCAGAGGAAGAAATTGACTAAGTTCAGGTCATTGCTTAATAGTGAGCAGAGAGATATGTTATTCACTCGCAGGTTGTGCCCTGTTGAGCAAAGGAATTGTAATACATCTCTATGCATCAAATTACTGCAAGTAGGCATTGGGGTTTTTAGCAGATTGTTTTCCCCAGGAAAAATACATTGTGCATATGTGTTATTTCTTATTGCATGTTTGAAATTTTTGTTCTTAATAATGAATTAACTTCTGCAAAGCAGTAGAGTAGGTTTGTGTCTTGTCATTTTCATTAAAACTTCATGAGCAGTTGCAAATATACACCATAATTTCCACATGGTATCATAGCAGGATTCACATTAGAGAAGGAATTTTGAAGTTGTTTTTCAGGGATTGAATTTGAAGTTCACTGCAATAAGATCTCTTTATAGCTTAGAAGATGGCCTTCAATGGAATGAGGCTAGAGTATGCCTTGGAAGGCAACTCTAATTTCATCGCATGGAAGGATTGCATGGAGGCGGTATTGGATGACAATGGATCACTAGAATACATCAAGACAAATGTTGCAAAACCACAATAATTTGATGTCCAAAACCTTTCTCAATGGAAGAAAGATTTAGCCGAGGCAAGGAGAATAATATTGGAGGGAGTACGAGATCACATTGTCTCAAATCTCCATGGAAAAGAAACTTCATTCGCAATGTGGAAAGCACTAACATAATTTTTCAAGAATAATAGTGACCATAGGAAGTTGGCACTCAAGGATAAACTTCGAAGTATCAAGATGTAGAAGAATGACATTATTCCGCAATATCTGAGCAGGTTCACACATTTTCATGATGAAATTTGCGGGTTTGGTTTTAATGTTCTAGAAGATCACTTGGTAAGCCCAACCCTTCTAGGCCTACCCAAGAGCTGGAATAACTACCAAGATTCGATGTACAGGAGGGAGAAGCTACCAAATTGGGAACACTTATAGTCTGATTTGGTATAGGAGGAAATAAGATGGAATACCAGAGATGGGACTCTATCTAAGGGTGAGGATGAAGGAACTTTGCATTGGTTGCAAAGGGAATGAATGGAAAAGGGAAGAAATCTCAAACCAAACCAAAGTCCAAGCAAGGGGGCAAGAAGAAAGATTTATTGAAAGTTAAATTCTTCCATTTTTGTGAATTTGGGCACTATGCCATGAAGTGTCCATAGAAAAAGACAAGAAAGAAGACCTTAGGAGGAGTAGCAGGTGAAGCTTTGGCTTCATAGTTCGAGCTTGAATTAACCCTCATCACATGCATGGGTAGCACAATGATGGAGAGCATGTGGTACTTGGACTCAAGTGCATTGTTCCACATGATAGGGTGTAGAGATATTTTCAGTGACCTAGAGGAGAAATATTTACAGATGCACATTGAGCTTAGGAATGATGGAAGGTGCAACGCGACTGGGGTTGGTACAGTCACCTTTTAGAGGGAGTCAGGCTTCCCTCTCAGGATCAAGGATGTCAAGTTCGTTCTGGGCCTAAAGAAAAATATTATATTTTTTGTAGTTTTGGAAGACCGTGGTTATGATGTTATGTTTATCAAAGGAAAATCATTCCTGGTACATATGGCCATGGGACAAGGTGAAGCAGATCAGGGTTCATGTGATGAACATGTATAAGCTAGATGTGGAAGACTGTGTTGCATTAAGCATAAAGGTGGAGAAGGTGCAAAGTTGTGATGCCGATTAACTTTGGCACATAATACTTGGCCATTTTCATCATGATACCCTGAAGATTATGTAA
Source organism: Pinus taeda (assembly GCA_000404065.3). Lineage (NCBI taxonomy): Eukaryota > Viridiplantae > Streptophyta > Pinopsida > Pinales > Pinaceae > Pinus > Pinus taeda. Next base: position 116,749 of record APFE030285374.1, read on the forward strand.
CAAATAACCACACACCTCCCCAAAGGAGCATGTGAGCAGCAGGATGTATGCAAAGGATGTACTTTGGGGAAGTACACAAAATCCACATTTCATGACCAGAACAACAAATCACATGCAGTATTGGAAAGGATTCATTCTGATGTTTGTGGACCTTTCTCATCAACCTCCACTGCCAAACACAAATATTTTGTCATTTTTATTGATGACTTCTCAAGGAAGTGTTGGATCTTCTTCATGCGAAAGAAAGATGAGACATTCTCAAAGTTCGTAGAATTCAAGGCATTGGTTGAGAATGAAACTAGCAAGAAAGTGAAGGCTCTCAGGAGTGATAATGGAGGTGATTAAGTTTCGAATGAATTCAAGAATTTATGTGTGAAAGAAGGCATTCGAAGAAAGCTAACAACACCCCACAACCCACAACCCACAACAAAATGCGGTGGCTGAGATAAATAATTGTAGCATTATGGGAGCTATGAGGGATATGTTGTATGACCAAGGCCTACCACTGCATTTGTGGGTAGAGGCATGCAACACAGTAGTATACTTGCAGAAATAGAGTTCTCATCGGATTCTTGGCATGATTACACCAGAGAAGGATTTTTCGGGGAGAAAATCGGATGTGTTGCAAATCAGGAATTTTAGAGCCTCTGTTTACTATCATGTCTCCAAATAATCAAGGAAAAATATTCAGCTGACAACAGGGTTGGGGGTATTCATGGGTTACACATAAACTCCCCACAACTACCGTGTCTACTTGCCATCCCTTAGAATGACAATTGTGTGAAGGGATGT
>APFE030285391.1:0-10371 GCA_000404065.3 Pinus taeda
ATAACACCAACTATCATGCCACCACCAAAATGACCCCCTATGAAGCAGTATATGGTCAACTCCCACCTTCACCTACTTCATATCTCAAGGGATGCTCAAAAGTCCAAGCAATGGATCAACTCCTACAACACCGCGCAACTATGCTCGCCCATCTTAGAGAAAATCTTCATCAAGCTCAGAACCTCTTGAAGCAATAGGTAGACCAGCATCGCTCAGAGCGCCACTTTCAAGAAGGGGATCAGGTCTTTTTATGACTCCAACCATACAAGCAAACATCACTCAAAGACAAGGGATGTCAGAAACTCTCTCCCAAATTCTACGGAACCTATCAAGTACTTCAACGCATTGGAGAAGTGGCCTACAAGTTGGCCTTGCCACCTACTGCAAAAATCCATCCAGTTTTTCATGTCTCATGCCTCAAGAAAGTGATTGGGAACAATTGCAGAATTCAGACTAGTCTCCTGGAATTAGACGAAGAAGGATCCATATGGCTTCAACCGGAATAGGTCCTCAACACACGAGTCAAGCAACTGCGCGGCCGCATGATTAAGGAAGTCCTCGTCAAATGGAAAGACACCTCTCCAGAAGAAGCAACTTGAGAACCAACCACTATTCTGCAACAGTTTCCGTAGCTTCAGCCTTGAGGACAAGGCTAGTCTTAAGGGGGTGGGCATGTTAGGGTCCCACCCTAACCCCCTTATCTATGTAATGGGACCACATCATAGTCAAGAGTCAATAAAGCCCATATTAATAATTTCAAGTGGTTAATCCGAAATTAATAACGGAACCACAGTTAGTTGCAAATGGGTCGTAGTATTAGATAGATGGTATTAATAATACACGGTATTGGCCAGTGGTATTGCACGTAGGAGTCATATATAAAGGATAGGAACTCCCTGTGAGGAGCATCGTGTCTTATTTTGTAATCAATTTCTGCTCTATTGGAGGTTGCCCCCTCGAAGAGGTAAGTGAACATTACTCTCTGAATAATAAATTCATTTCTATTCTGTGTTCTGGGTATCTTTTCTTTGCATATTCTATATTCTGGGTCTCTTTTCTTCGCATATTCTGTATTTGGGTATCATTTGTAGGTTAAGAGCATAACATTTCACCTGGATGAGGAAAGTGAATTGAGCTGGTAACTGGGGTTCATATCCTTTATGATTAAAGGCCACAAGATTGGAATCCACTGGGTCAATCCCACCTATTTCTAATAATAGAGCTTGCTTTTGGGAGGGACAATTTTGCAGTACTTCAAGTGTCGACATAGAGGATGGTGATTGGGCTAGATCCTCTACTATATTATAATTTTGTGATGCTCTAGCATGAGGATTAAACATCAATTTGTGTACTACTCCCTTTGACAGCTTTATTGTTAGCTCAGGAATGATGGGTGGCACAACTTCAGTCGAAGTTGTTGTCGAACTACTAGGTTGATCAGTAGCCTTGTTGTTTGACAACTATGGATTCCCATAATCTTTATTCCTTGTCAATATCAAAGCATCATTTTGTTGTTTCGAAATGGACAACATAAGAACTTGGGAAGGGGAAGCATTGTCACTAGCAACCAGATTGGTTTCTAGGTTTGGAAACGGATCAGTCAATACTGCTGAGATTTTTGAATTCTTAAATAATTTCTTCATCTCATATTTATATGGACAATCCTTCATCCAATGGTCTTCATCGCATATGTGACATGCTAAAGGAGGTTTATTTTTCTTAGAAGGGTTTGCAGAAGATTTTCCAGAAGATGAATCATCCTATTTCTTATTTTTTCTTTTCTCTTTCTTCTTGCCCCTTGGTTGCTTCAGTTCTTTGCCTTTGTCGGTTGACATGGCATTAACCTTTGAGGCAGGAAGTTTGTCATTTGCCTTTCTACTAGAAACTGCAAGGGCTTTACTAGATGGGGCCTTCGTGATTTGTGTACTTTAGGTGCCAATCACAACATTGCCAGCATGAGGTCCCTGTTTGATTTAGGAGGAGGAGGAACAGAAAACTCAGGTCTAGGAGCATTAGGAATTTTGTCATAGAGCATGCCAGACTGAGTATAGATCAAGTCTAGATATTGTGCATGAGCAATGACTTGCTTTTTGGTGACAACTGCTCCCTTGGCCACATCTTTTGTGATAGAAGGTAACAATGACTTAATAAACCATTCAGCTAATAGATGATCAGGAACATATGTCTTTACCATTCAAGAACAATGTCGCCACTCATGGATATGATCAGATATGTGAGTGGCTATCATCTGCTTAAAATTGGTAAGAAGCTCCATTCTTGTTTTGTACCTTATGGGTAACTGAAAATGGGTTAAAAAGGTGGTGGCAAGGGTGCTGAAGTTATCGAATGAAGCTCTAGGAAATTCGATGTACCATTTTGTTGTCAGACCAATTAACGTTTTCTGAAAAAGGCGAAGCCTAATCGAATCATCATTGAGAGTGTTGGATGAACACCATAGATGAAAGGTCATCACATGATTCGATGGATCTTCACCCGAATTTCCATTTAATTTAGGAATATCTGACAAAAGTTTATGAGGAATTGCTGGCCACCAAGGGGTGTAAGCAATTGGATCATTTTTTAGTCGATTTAGATTTGGTAATTCTAAAGTTGCTACGAAAGACAACTATTGATTCAGGTTTGGAGAAGCATACCTAGGATAAGATGGGATCGCCTGAGCCGTGGGTCTTTGCATACTAGCATAATATATTTGATGCTGATAATTTTGATAAGGTTGATGGGCATAACCATTATAATATGATTGTTGGTAACTGTTTTGAATATACGGCTGCCCATTACTTGCAAAGCTTTGTTGCTCAGGTCCTCAGTAAGCTTGTTGGAATTGCGGTTGTTGATATTGCACCAGCCATGGTTGTGTAACCATTTGTTGTTGCCCAATACTAGATGCTTGACCAAGATGAGGGGTTATAGTACTCGTTTAAGCCTAAGCCGCTTCAATTAAGGATCCACTAATCGGTAGTTGTGATTGAGTCGCAGAGACGAGAAGCTGTTGTATTACGACCTGAGAGACTGGAGGTTGACATACAATGGGCAACGCTTGTACTTGCAACACTATCACAATAGCCGGCGTAGTGGGAATATTCGACATAGGTTGATTTGGTTGTATAGAATATACAACTCTTGGTTGTTGAGGTAGTATTGGTACCCAACCACTGGATGTGATTCCAGCTTGACCCGAATTCTGTTGTGAACTCTCATATGGTTGTTCTCCCAGAGGGAACACTGAAAAGGCATATTGCACCCCATATGGTGGCAATCCAGTGTTCAAAGGGAAAATTGGCCTTTGAAGACTAGACTGCCCAAATTGATACTATTGCACAAGATCAATTTGTTGAGACTCAACATAAGAGATTCCAGATAAGGTTCTAGATGAATAAATAGGAATAGACCATACTGTTGAAACAGTCCCTGAGTTGAATCCATGTAGTGGTTGAGAACTAGTTGGGATAGATGGTATACCAACGAACATTGTTCGAGTAGCAGTAGGAGGTTCTGCTGCTACTGTGTCAGATGACACAATCCTAGATGTCGATGGTTGTTCAAACATATCGAGTCTATCCAAAATACTTCTTAGCAATTCTATGGGGATTTGTGATGAAGGATGACTAACTTTTGTAGTAGAAGGATATAGGTGGATCCCAGTTCCAAAATGCAATGGTGTACTGGATGGAAGATCCTCCACAACATCTTCTATAGCAATCAGTCCAGGTGGAAGAGGTAGACCATTAGGTCCGTAAAATATTTCTGGTGGCAAAGAATGTACACACTCTGCAGCAACAAATGTTGGAGGGGTAACACCTTCTAAATTAGCCCTAGCTGGAGCTAGTTCAGGAATAGAAGTGTTTACTATTACACTAGGATCAGTTCTAATATCCTCTTGTAACTACAGAAATTCTTCTGTAGAGGCAGGGATACCATAAATAGTTGGAGTAACTGGAGTCTTTGAGGATGTTGAAACACAAGTTTCAAATAAACTAGGATACTTTGACCTAGTTAAACGAGATCGCTTGGCCCGGAATGGTTTTGTTTCTGGAGTCAAAGACGGTTGACTTGTTAGTCTCCATGAATGATGGGGTGTTGATTGACTTTCTTCCATGATTATGGATTACTTGATCAACTCAAAATAAAAAGGGGAAAATGTGATTCCAAATTAAATGAATTTTATGACACTTTGACACAACTTGCTTTTTCAATTTTTAAGTGTCGAGAAAAAGCTAAAGATGACTCTAGTCACCTTCAATTTTTAATGAGCCTGAAGTGCCAAGTGCTCAGATGGACCTTTTCTTTTAAGGAGTCTGAAAAGGAACAAAAGTGACTACTCTGGAAATCTAGACAAAGGGATTACGAAACCAATCGCAAAACTATAGAATACTTTTTAAGGTACAGTAGTCAATCTTCCTGAATGCTATGATCAGTGCATTGCAATCGATAGGGTGGCAGACACGGCTTCCTAAGGATAAAGGATATAGCCTATTGTGGTCTCCCAATATATACTCGATGGTACTTGGGAGCACAAGTCCGTACTGGCACTTATCATATCAAAGAGGAGGAATCACCCAACCTACGATGAAAATGATAGTTACTAGGCTTTACAAAGCCGAAATACATCTCTAGCCTAGACTTCTAGATGTTGTGCATTAGGTTCCAAAGCGTTTTTATGTTCATTGAGGTTTATTTTACAGTTAATCTTTATTAAGAAGTTTTCCTTTAAGGTTCACCACGTGATGCAGATATACAATTCCTAAATATGCAATCTAAGATGATAAACAATCATTTACTTTCTTTTTGCAATAAAAATCCTAGCTACTAAGGAAAGAGAAGTAAAATTCTTTCAACATGGAGCAGAGAGCACACACTAAGATGCATTGTCCTAAATCAATTTCGGCATGTAGTCTAAATGAAAATTCTCATGCATGTATTTGTTTTCTGCTTTCTTAATGTGTGAATGAAAAAAAGAATTCTAAGTACAGATCTGAACTATTTTCTTTCAAAGCGACAATACTAACAATTTTATTTTCAAAAAACGAAAGGAAAACTAAGATGACACTTTGTGATTTTGAATTCAAAAAATGAAAGGAAGACTAAGATGACACTTTGCGATTTTGAATTCAAAAACAAAAGGAAGACTAAGACGACACATTGTGATTTTGAATTCAAAATTACTTTCGACACTTGAAATACTATTAATTCAAATCAAATACAATGGAAAAGGTGTAATCGACTATCAAAAAGAGGAAGACTTTACGACACTGTTTTCTTTGACTCAAAATGACACTTGCGACACTTTCAAATCGAAAGACGACAGTTCGATTAAGCTACTGTTTGCAGAGGAGAATTGTAAATGATGAAAAATACATAAAAACAATCACAATTCCCTGTCAATGGAGGTTGAATAATGCAAAGGAAGAGAGTTTCAATAGTGATATACTCATCATAGATAGAAAAACTACTGAATAAAGCTAAATATAATGAAGAGAAAACCAAAATATAGAGGCAGAAACAGTCTCACTCAATCATTGCACTTGTAACACAGGGAAACAAGGATGCATCTCACCTGTAGCACATGGGAGGTGCGATTCATCCAGACTGCCAATGAGATACAGTGCGATGGTCCAAGGATGAGACTGAGCTTGCTTTTTACTCACAATTTGCAACTTAGTTCAAGGATTTAGGTTGAGCTAATGATAGGCAGTAAACACAAAGCATAGGGGCTGATCTAATAAGGTTATTTGAGCTACTACCAAGGCACTTAGGATGTTTTCAAGTCAGATGTTCAGTTGATCTACTTTGCAGTTGCATAGCAGAAGCAGTTTGAAGGCTAGCTGGCTTAACTTTAGTTTCCGTCTATAGTTTATAAAGAAAACAACAGTAACTAACAATCACACTATTTGTTCCCCAGTGGAGTCACCATTTTGTTATCAGGAAAAATAGTGTCCATTCAGAGCTGCTAGTCCCACTAAGACAAGTAGGTATCTTAGTAACAAACAAACTAAAGTTACTTGTGTTTTCCTTTATGAGAGATAGATGAGAGAGAAGTAGAGAGTACCAACCTCAGTCTTTCTCTTGGCTCCTTGCTTGTTTCCCCCCTCCTTTGACAGAGCTTCACCACTCCTTCCTTACTTGTCCCATTTCAAAGAACACCTATAGATTCAAAGCATCATAATACCATCAAAGCATAGAGATCTATAACCATAAACAATATAGGATCAGATATATACTAGTCATACAAATGCATACACCAATACAAGATTCAGAAATATATAAGAATATGGAGGAAAACTCAAATAGCTTTATTGATAGAAGTAGTAGAAGAGAGGATTACAACCCATTGGTTTGACCTAGTTCCATCCTCCCAGCATGAAAGCCCTCTTCACCTAATGAAAAGCTAGATCACCCAACACTATGATGTTTCACAAAGAAACCAATAGCACTTCCCTACAAAATACAAAAATTCCAGCCTTTGGATCTCTAGGATGAGGGATCCATATATAGATATTTGTAGGTGGGTCAGTCAGCTTTTGGGATTTTGATTAGTGTCATTTCTCTTATATTTCTTGGTTCCACTTGGATATTTCATGATCTCTTACTCATCCCTGGGCAAATTCAGAGAGGCAAGTGTCAAATGGGCAGTTTCTAGAAGATTCTTTGGGTTTCCACCTAGCAAACTGCCTTTGCCATTTGTCTACTCTTGCCCATCACATCCTACAAAAGGGATTTTTAGTATGCATCGCATCCCTTGTGTGCAATAGGTGAGATGCATCACACCCTGACCATGGAGCACGTGAGATGGTCCAATTTTGACCAGTTCTGAGTAGTTTTTCAAGGAGAATTTCTAGGAGATGATGTAATCAACTGACCTTGTTCCTTTAGGGTATGAAACAACACTTTTAGGGGCTTAGAATCCATTGGTTTATGGACATATGAGATTGAGGTTGCAGTGCCCAAATATGTCTATAACACTAGGTTATCCATTGGTTTACTTGTCTGGTTATTTTCGACCTCAGTGATCCCGAGTGTCCCAACTCCTGCCCCGCCATTTCCTTATTTTGAATCACATCACGATGATTCTAAGGTTGACCCCTCTCCTTCTTCCCCTATTTCTTCACATTCCTCTTCTACTTTTCCTGGTGAAAGTTTCAAATCTAGTAATTAGGAGGCTACGAAGAAGAAGAAGACAAAGAAGAAGAAGTCAGCTAAGTAAGAGGCCGACTGTGTGGTTGTTACTCCAAATTCACCTCTTATAGGAAAACCTTTTGTTCCTCCACAGAAGTTCAGATTCCCTTGCAAGATGTGTAAGGGTGACCATTTCCTCCAAGATTTCTTGCCATTCCCTAAGTATTATAGGTATGGTCTCAAAATCTGGATCAACGATCCCCATCGACGTTTAGAGATCATGTCGATGCTACACTCTTGGCTAGCGATGGTAAGAGGAAAGGGCAGATTATATTCCCTTGTAGGCTATGTGAAGGAGAGCACTCTTCACCTTTGTCCTCTTATGGATAAAGCTTCCAAAGTTTTGGAAAACCTTATAGCTCCTCAACCCCAACTCCCTATTGGTTATTAGAGGCTTTCTTCTAGCCCTCTCCTGGTTGGTGAAGGGATTGACTTTCGTTCATCTCTTCCCCATCCTGCTCTTCTTGAGCGTGACTCTTTTGTGTCTATTCCCAACCAACCATTGGTCAAAAAGAGTGTCGAATTGGCTCTACCACTAGTTTTTCACTTTGTTCTAGAAGAGCGTAGTGATCTTACTGCTCATGTTATTCTTGTCTCCTTAGATTCTTATGAATCAAAGAGTGACAATCTTGTCCCAGTTGTTTAGGAGATTCCTTCTTCTATTTCAATTGGGGTCCATTTACTACTTTCTGCCTCCCATCTTATGTGCCTTTCTAGATCACAGTACAAGCCTATAATATTGTAGTACCTAGTACAAAATTAGCTGAAGGTGCATCTGCTAGCATCATGTCTTCTACTACTTGGCAAGCTTTGGTCGCCCCACAACTTGTGCCTGTCACCCAGAATCTATTGGCTTTCAATAGAGGAACCAGTCAACCCTTAGGGATCCTTCTGTAGTTCCCTATTACATTCGGGGGAAGACCGTCTATATAGACTCGATGGTAGTCCAAGGTCGGTTATATTGCAATCTCCTCCTTGGACGTGACTATGTGTATGTTCTGGGAGCTCTTATTTCTTCACTTTTCCGTGTGTTTTTTTTTCTGCAACAAAGGAAGAATTGTGACTATTGATCAATTGTCATTCATTGGTCACCATGAATCTCCTTTGCAACCATCATCCCCTATCAGCTTTTGTTTGCAAGAAGTACCTTACTTGCCATAGGTTAACTATGTGGTTACTTGTTCTATCTCTGAATCTACTCTTGATTACATAGATGGGATTGTACATTATGTACTGAGGGAATTGGAACCTAATCTGTCTATGGTACGAAATGACATGTATTCCTCCTAGATTTTGCTTCTTCCAAGCATATGTTATCCCCTTCAAGCTTGTGTTTCAAAAATAATTAGTGTACTTGCTAGAAATGGTGGGGGAAATTTTGGAAGTATTTCGTTGGTTTTATTAATTATTACGGTAGCTTGTCGCTCTTGAACATCGACACTCTTTCTACTTCATGTCGGGTTGGGATATCCTCACTTTATCATTGACCTTTTGGGTTTTGGGTTATCCATTTTGGCTCATACCATCTGATCCTTGCTGCATCATTATGACCTTTGATACCTTGGTACCAAAATGCTACCAACTCTGGAGTCGTGTCACCGATATGTTCAAGAGCTTAATCCTTCTAGAGTTTGTATCCTTACACACCTTCCTCAGATTCTCTGTCTCATCCAAATTCATCTTTTTCCTTTGTCTCACATCAATGATGTGGGAAACATTACATCCCTCCTTCGACCGAACACTTCCTTTCAACTTCTGCTCATTATCTTGGAATTTGTTCTAGAGACTCCTTTTCGGTACCTTCGAGCTAGCAAGTTCTTCACATTCGACGATGACCTTTCATTATTGGCCTTCGATCAGGTGATTTCAAGGGTGTTTGACTTCAGATCATTCTTCACACTTCGTGGATTATATTAGCAGTACCTTGAGAACCATTGACATTATTGGTGGTCTCTCTCATGCTTGTTAATGGTTTACATCATTGACTGGTAATCAAGCGATTTTATAGTATGCTCAACTTCAGCACATCTATTCACATATTAGAATTTGTACCTTGATCTGGTTGGGATTCAAGACCCTTGGCTCAGGTTACACAAGTCCAAGTTGTGTAGATTGGTTCATGATTGTATACATGAATCTTTTGATTGGATAGCTGCAACCATACCTGAGTCTTTTATATGGTCCTATAGATCATTTATGCTTATCTTCTGGATGATTGTGCCCATGCCTTATGCACACGTATTTCCTTTCACTATGTACTTATGTATCAGAGATATAAGTTGTACTTGTGTTTGTAGGTTCTTTGTGATGGTGTTTTGTTTTAGTTATGGATTCGTAAAGAATTTCACCCCTCCCACTCCCTCGGCCTTCATGACTTAGGGGACATCTGTTACATAGTATTTTGTCACCGACCCCGCAATCTCTGATCCTAGACACTGTCGGTCCATGTTATTGACATCTTCTTTGTGTCATGTTGCAAAATATGTGTTAGTGTCTTCCTTGTCATATCAAGAAGAATACCTCAGTTCATTACTCCTAGAGCATACCCTTTTTAACCTATGTTTTTGGGTCGTCACAAGTCATCAGTTATTCCACCCACAAAGATGTCCAAGATTGAACTAAGACTAGCGACGTCGTCGCCCTGTCCCTACATTTCACTCGCGATGAGCTACTTTTGGCAAGTTTGTTTCTAACAAATTGTCGAAGCTTCTGAGTGGTGGTCCTAGGGTTGGTTGTTGAATCAGATGAGCTTAGCTTTCTCCTTTGGGATGGTTGTTCCACCCTTTGTGCAAACTCCTAAAGGGATAAGTTCTTTCTCCCATCTTTTATGGAGGATCCTCCTCCTATAAATACCTCCTTCATAGCTAAGATCTACTGGAGGGAGAGAGTTTGAGTGGAGTTTGGAAGTAGCTTCTAATGTAACATAGACTAGGATAGTTTTGTGTGGATTTGGCTTGATTGTATGAGTGTTATCATGTCATAATTTTTCCTTTTGGGTAGGAGAGAGAGTTATTCATCCTCTTGGGAGACAATTCATGAGTGAATGCTTGTGGAGACATGCTGGCAGGACCCTTCAAGGAGACCTACAATGTCAAGGCATGGTTGTAAGTTTTACCTTAGTTCATATTAATACAAATCAAATGGTTTATTTCCTATATCTTATGTCAAATTTCATAT
>APFE030285399.1:0-24376 GCA_000404065.3 Pinus taeda
TGACTGAGCAAAATCTTCTACTATATTATAATTCTGTGCAAGTCAAGCTCGAGGGTTAAATGTTGATTTATGTACGACTCCCTTAGGTAGTTTTATTGTTGATTTATGTACGACTCCCTTAGGTAGTTTTAGTGCAATAGGTGGTGGAATATGATCATTTGAAGTTGAAGTCAAAGGGTTAGGTCGATCAGCCTGGTTATTTGACAACAACGGTTGATTTACATAATCTTTACTTCATGTTGACACCAAAACATCATCTTTCAGCTTAGAGGCTGATATCATAAGCACTTGGGAAGTGGAAGCATGTTCTATAGCAACCATATTTGTCTCTAGTTTTGGAAAAGGATTAGTCAACACCGCGGATGTACTAGAAGTCTTTAGAAGCTTTGAGAGTTTGGAGCGATGAGGACAATATTGCATAAAATTATCATCGTTACAGATCAAGCAAAGGTAACGATATTTCCTAGCCAAAGAAGAGGAATCAGATGATTTCACTTGAGGGGAATTATTTTGTTTCTTGTTGTTTTTTCCCTTCTGCTTACTTCCTGGTTGCTTTTCATTCTTGCCCTTGTCTGATGACACAACATTAATTTCGGAAGTAAGAGTGTTATCCAGTGCATTTGTAGTTTGATTGGAAATGGCAAGTGTTTGACCAGATGGTCTACCAACCATTTGTGTTCTCGAAGAACCAATCACACCGTCACTGGCATGAGATTCCTTACTCGATAGTGGTAGTTGAACAGTGAAAGCTAGTTGGGGTGTATTCGGGATCTTGTCATAGAGTGTGCTATGTATAAATCAAGTCCAAATATTGGGCATGAGAAATTACTTGATCTTTAGTGACAACTCCACCTTTTTCCACATCCTTAGTGATGGATGGCAGCAAGGATTTTATAAACCACTCAGCCAAAAGCTTACCAAGAAAAAAAGTTTTAACCATTCGACAGTGATGCCGCCACTCATGAATATGATTAGAGATATGAGTATCAGTAGTTTGTTTAAAGTTTGTTAACAGTTCTGTTCCAGTTTCATATCGTATGGGTAACTCGAAGTGGTTTAAAAACATGGTGGCTAAGGCAGTGAAGTTATCAAAATAAGCTCATGGTAACTCGATGTACCACTTTGTAGTCGGGCCAGTAAGCCTTCTCTAGAAAAGACGAAGTCTAACAGAATCATCATTCAAGGAGTTTTATGAACACCATAAATGAAAAGTCATGACATGGTTGAATGTGTCTTCTCTAGGGTTTCCATTGAATTTTTGAATATCTTAAGGTAACTTATGAGGAATCACCGGCCACCAAGGTGCATAAAGAATTGTGTCATTGGTGAGCCGATTTAGATCTCGTAACTCAAGTGTTGTAACGAAAGGGAAATTTCTATTGAGGTTAGGTTGAGCATATCTAGGGTAAGATGGGATTTCATGGGAAATGGACCTTTGCATACCAGCATGAGGCATCTACTGCTGGTAACCTTGATATGGGTAAGTTTGTTGAGCAAATCCAGTGTAAGGTTGTTGTTGTTGTGCACCGGGGTAAATTTGTTGTTGTCCAAACCCAACATAGGCTTGTTTACGAGGGCCTGGATAAAATTTTTGCTAACCAAACCCACCATGAGCTTGTTGTCCAATTCCATTTTGAGGTTTGTATTATTGTTGTTGATATTAGGGCTACCAAGGCTATTGAAGCAACTGTTGTTGTTGTTGGTACAATGGTTTTTGATTTAACAGATGTTGTTGCCCACCAATGTAAGGTTTACCAGGTTGTGAGCACACTAAACTAGTGTAACTTTGAGTCATTACAGTAAAGGTTAAAATAGCCTAAATTTGTTGGAATCTAGACAGAAGTGGTTGTTGTAAAACTTCCTAAGAAGGTTGGATCTGTATACTTGAAACTTGGGGGTCTGAGGTTGAAGGGCCAGCTTGCACAGGTTGAGATACAACAATCTGAGCTTGTGATAGTCATACAACTGTAACAACAAGTGTTGTAGGTATGGATGAGATAGAATTCATAGGTTGTGATGGATACAAAAGCCTAGGTTGAATGGGCATGGTTGGCTGCCATTAACAGACAATCATTCCAGGATGACCTAAAGACTACAACATATCGACATGTGGTTGCCCCCGGGAGAATATGCATATTGTTCTCTGTATGGGGGTAGTCCAGTGTAGAGTGGATACGTAGGACAATAACTAGATGAACCAACTTGATGTGAACTTGATGGGTCCAGCTGTTTGATACCCATAAATGGGGAACCAGATAAAATTCTAGTAGAGGAAATTAGTGAAGACTAAGGGATACAAGCAACACCTGAGTGGGTTCCTGATAAAGATTGGTAACCTGATGGGACAGATGGAACACCTTACAAGTGTGACTTAGGTGTCGTAGTAAACATCAAAGAGGTTGCGACAGAATATTCTACTGTAGCCATAATAGATGGTACTATATGGGATGTTGACTCTGCCATAGTCAAATTTCCAAATAAGTTTCCTAATGAATCAACAGTTGTTTGCAAGTAAACAAGATCAAACGGAGCAGCAAAATGAGGAGTGTGAGGATAGAGATAAAGTCCAGTTCCAAAATGGAATGGAGTTCTGCGTGATTCTATCCTAGGTTCCTCTTCTATTGAAATCAAACCAGGTGGAATAATTTCACCATTTGGTCCGTAATAGACTTATGGTATTTGTTGTTGAGGTAAAGAGGAAGTCTCGACAGTTACGAATGTTTGAGGATGTACTGGTTGATCTTCTTCAAGTAAGGTAACAACTTCTGATTATTCAACCTCAAGATCCAAATGTTCTGGTAAAAGAACAGATTCAGGTTCAGCTTGGTGAACAACTTCTGGTTCAGAAGTAATTTTTGATTGAACAATGATGGGTTTAGGATCCACTTTTGGTTGAACAGATTCAGGTTCAAAATTAATTTCTTGTTGAACAACTTCAGAGTGAGAATCAACTTGTTGCTGAACAACTTGGGTTACCATTTCACTAGGTTAAGTTCTAGTTTCCTTAGGTAATTGTGGAAACTCCACTTCAGTAACAGATGTACCACTAACCATAAGAGTAATTGGGGTCATTATACTTACTAGTATGGGAATTTTTGGTAATTCAGATGAAGAACCAGATGCTTGTGAAGTACTACATCCAGTCAAATGAGACCACTTCCACCAGATAGGTGTAGCTTCGGGCGGTAAAGGAAGTTTACTCGCTTCTCTCCATGGACAATGGGGTAAGGGTTGATTTTCCTCCATGATTGCTGATTGATTTTATTACAAAAAAGAAAAAAGAAAAAAATAGTAAGCTAGGCAAAAAGGTTTACCAAGCAACTGTGAACTGCAGAATACCTCCTGACGAACCAAGAAGTACGGGCAGGAAATCTCTCTAAATGCTATGTTCAGTGTATCATAGTGTACAAGGTGGTTGACTAGGTTACCTAAGGATGGATAGAAACCTAGTGTTGTCCTCCCATATATACCCAAAAGTATGTGGAGGCCCAATCCGTATTAGTGCTTCTAATGTGAAACCACATAGTGAGATCATTCCCATATACTTTACATATTGTAACACCGCCCTATATATCTGAAGGTACGTGGACGAGCTATGATATACTCACATACAAGGAATGAGGTATCACACTCGGAATGTATCATAGACAAGTTAGCGATAGCTGCTATGTTTTATGATGCCAAAACATGTCTCTAGCCTAGAACCTCTAAATGTTTTGCATTAGATGACAATGCTCCATTAGGTTAATTGATGTTGATTTTAAGTTTATCTTGATTAAGAATATTCCTTTCAAGATTCACCACGTGATGTATTTTCAATTCCTAGAATGCAACTAATATGATAAGCATCCTTTTCATTTAGTTTTGATAATGAAAACCTTAACAGTAGGGATAGAGCAATCAAATTCTTGTAATCAAAGAATAAATAACACATCTAATGCAATTTCCCTAAACTATTCCTATGAGCACACACAAACTCTTTTAATGCACAATGCAAGTTTTCTTTTCAATTCCCTTAATGTTATGATGAAAAAAAAGGAAACTAATGCACATACAATCAATTAATCTTTTTGCAAGAACGAAGGCTTTACGAGAGTTTTGTTTCGAAAGAAATGAAGACTTTTATGACACTTTCTTTTGAACAAAGATCAATCGACTATAAACTAACTTTGAAAATGAATTGATAGTGATAAAGAAATAATTTAAGAAACACTAAACAATCAAGGACAATGTAAGGCTAGCAAAGTAAACACAAATTGATTTCAGAGACACAAGCATCATTGATCTTTTAGCAAGCAGAAACAAAAGGAAATTTGGATAAAAATCAAATCAAAGGAGGGATTTTTGTCCTAAGGAGGATCAGCACATCCTTGAATGGAGACAGTGCTCTTTAGAGCACTATCCTCAAGCCAGGGGTGCTTTGCAGTGCTGTGTCGCTAGACCAAGCCTGCGTTGGTGCCGGAGAGGCCATCCTAGGGGCTTACAAGCACAATTTTCACCAAAAACACTTCAAAATGCTGAAAGAAGTTCAATGGAAGAAATTAAGGTCTACTAGAGTGTACTAGGATGAAGGTAAACTACTTGGAACGATGATATTTCCATAGTATCGTCACCAATTTGTTATGAGGAATTTGGTATCTATGAATAAATACTAATTCCCTAGGTAGGTAGCTATGCCTAGAAAAAAAGATTTAAAGTGCTTATCCTTTTTATATAAACAACAAATAAGACAGAGGAATCAAAGGACCTACTTGTTCTTTCGCTTTCATTTTGTCTCCTTTGTTTGACTCCCGTTGCTCCTTCTCGAACTTAACTCACTCAAAAAGTACCTTTAAGCATAAATAGAAGACAGAGAACCAATCAAAGCAAGAGATCTATGGAATAAAAGTAAATGGAATCAGATACATTCAGACATAAACATCATATATGAAGATAAGCATATGGAAAAAGGTGTAAACTGCTTTAATAGATAGAAGGAATAATTATAACCATGAAGTCCAATCCATTGTCACTCTTCCAGCTTGGGTTCCAACCAACATCACATCAATAGCATAGCACTCTGGCAGCATAACACTACTCACTTACAATCTCAATTCTCACTCCAACAGTATCTCCTTACAAATTCTCAAAGTCTAGCCTCTGATCACTTAGATGAGTGCTCAATTTATAGGCAAATGGAGGAGGTTTCGTCATCAATGAGGGCATTGAATGGCCTTCCAAACTTAGAGTTAGTTTCCATGGAGGAAGGGATGAGAGGGTAGGAGGTTACTTAACTCATTCCCTATCCAATTTAGAGCTCATAGGATATGATAAGTGTGGGAATATTCTAGATGGATCCAGAAGATAAGAATATTCCCAAAACCCTATGTGAATTTCACTCAATCTTGCCCAGCGCAGGCCAAAATGGGCCTAGGTGCTCTGCAAAGCACCCTGCCATGGGCCTACATGCACTAAAGCACACTCACCCTTGTCCAAGGTTGCACTGGTCCCTCAAGGAGATAATTCTAAAGGGCTTTAGGCCAAAGAACTCTCAGGGAAGGAGGCATTCAAAGAGGGCATGTAGCAACTGAATTAGGGTTTGATGAGCCCTAATGGTACTAATTTGAATGATGGGAGTGATGTGCCCAAATGGGTATCTAACAAACATCTGTGGAATAAATTTTTTGTTAGTTAAATTCTTAAAATATTTCCTATGCATTGAATTCTTAAAAGATTTTCATGGCTCAATAATTGTGTGAATTGCATGAGTCGTTGAAAAATTAGGGTCCAAATATGTCTTCGTATATTCCAAAATATGATATGTGTGTAAAAATGGAAGAGCTTTTTGTAAATAAGCCCGTGATCACTAGGAACCTCTCTCAAATTTGAAAAATGAATTTTCAACTTCTTGAAAATCACATCCAAAGTTGATGACTAAAATAGGAAATTATTTAATATTTAAATCTGGAAAAATGGGCTGCAAAGATTCATTCAAATCTTCCAAACCATGTCACTAAAGTAAAAAATGATAGATATTATTTTTAATGAACCCCTTCCCAACAAAAACCTTTTTTTTTTCAAAATTTTTTATCCAAACGTTCAAAAACCATGCCCAAAGTTGATGACTAAAACAAGAAAAATGGAGTAAAACAAAGTGTTTCCATTTGACTTGTGAGAACAATAAGAACATTTGTTTGTGCATATATAGAGATAATTATTGTTTTAATGTTCTTGAAAAGAAATAAATTAATTGCATGCACAAAAAAATAACTATTAAGTTTGATGTTTCTTGAAAATAAATGAGTTATTCGCATGCACAAAAATAGAACAATTATGTTGATATTTCTTGAAAAGAAATAAGTTATTCGCATGGACAAAAATAGAATAAGTATGTTGATATTTCTTGAAAATGAATTAAGTTATTTGTTTTCAAATATGGGCAAGGATGTTCTCATGCTTCACATGCATTAAATTTTTAAAGAGAAATATTAGACTCTTATAGAGAATATGTGCTTATGTGCATAAGAATAATATCTAGTATGTTGGATCTGTTGGATATGAATGTGTGATTTTACATGAATGGGAAGCTTGAGTCGTGCAAAAAGAGACAAGTGACTTTCTTGAGAAAGAGTTCACATAAAACCTTTGCATAAAAGACAACTGGTTATGATGTTTGAGAAGGATTTGTTATTCATGTTATTTCTTGGGGAAATATTACAAATTTGTCTTATGTGTGAAATGATAGGAATTTTTTTTGTATTACTTGTATAATAGCTAGTGAGTTAGTTACCTTCAGAAAAATTAATAATTAGTGTGTTAGATTCCTTGGAAAATTCATTCATAAAATATATATTATATAATAATATTATATATATTATATAATATATATATACATATAAATACATACACATACACATACAATACAATACACATACACATCACACACACATTATATATATAAGGAAGTATTTTTTGTGTTAGAACCCTTCAAAAAGAAGAGGAGAAAAACATATCCTTGTATGCATTATTGAATTGGATTCTTGGAGAGAAAAACTTGTAATCTAAGGCTTTATTTTGTTAAGGTTCTTTTGAAATATTCTTTAGAGAAACATATATGCCTGCATGTATGGAAAATTATAGTTTTGGTATTGGATTTTTGTTGAAAAGAAAGGTGCAACCACATAATACTGATTGTTTTCACATTCATTTGGGAAAAATAATATGCATTTGCACACTAAAGGGATTAGCCATGGTATTAGTTTTCTTTTGGGAGAATATTATATATGGTTATTGGGTTAGATCTTTTGGTAAGAGGAAAATCTTTCTTTGCATGCATGAAAGAATAGATGTTATGCATTTTATCCCTTGGAAAAGACATGTGTTTTTCCATGCCAGATTTAGCTAGTTTCCTTTGGAAGTAAATATATGCTTCACATGCAAGAAGAATAAGCTACCATGATAATTTTTGTTGGAGAGGAAAAGTAGTTGCATGCAAGAAATTATAACTATTATGTTAACGTTGTTTGAAATAGAGGTTGTATTTTTTATATATAATAGCCATTGTGAATAGCTCTCTTGTGGAAAATATACTTTTAGAAAAGAACATGCATTCACATGCATAAGTATGAAATATTTTGAATTAATCCCTTTGAAAAAGAAAACATAATAGTAGGCACAATGAAAATTTCTTGTTGGGCTAGTTCTCTTAAAATATTGTTATGCATTTGCATGCACAAGAATAATATCTAGTATGTTAGCATTCCTTTGGAAATAGTATGAAAGTGCATGCAATATTATGTTAGAATTTTGTTGGAAAGATGACACTTGATATTGGTTTTCTTGTTTTTAATGCACGTGCAATGATGTTATAGAAGACATTTTCTCACATTTTGTTTATGTTTTATGCATGCACATGAACAAATGTTGAAGTGTCACTAATAAATATTCATTAGTCCTTAATTAATACTTTATGTTTTATCTAATCATGATATCAAGTGTGTTGATGACAACAATGACAAGAAAGGATGGAAACTTGTACAAAATATAATTCATGTTTAACATTGTAGTAGATAAAGATTTGTTGTTCCATGCATATTTATGAATGCCAACTTTCGGATGATCCATTGATGGGAAGAGCTAGGTTGGAAAGACTTAATGTTCATGGATTCATTGGTAAATGATATCATAATGATTGCAATAGCTTATAAATAGTTATGCTTCAATTTAGATGATAATTATTTGTACTATTGTATGAAAATGGTTAAGGGCTTGACTCCCCTACAAGCCATTGAGTGAGGGGTGAACACCCTCATGAGCATTTAATAATAAAATTAAAAGTCTGGTGGTTTCAGCCCACGAGGTTTCCAGGGTATATCCATGTCTAATGATGTGATTTTTTGTTGTGCCATTTTTATGATGTTAATTCTTTTCATGAGGCGATTTTATAGTATCAAGTATGTGATTAACTAACTGAGTTAAAAGAATCATGGAATCAATCCATAGTTACAACATGAAATTTAAGTTAATATGCTACAACAATGACAGTGAATGGTTGTGTAACTCACTATGGTTTTACTAAAGATTACTCTATGTAATGATGATGGTTTATCTAATGGTCATTGAAGGAATATGGAAAATAATTTAGATCGTTACACATTGGCAAATGTTGAAATAGATTCTTAACTCCACAATTTTTCCTGCAAGGTTATTGGGGGATGTTACAAGTGGTATAAGAGAAAAAGGTTGCAGCACTGGTGTCTTTTGGGAATCATTAAGAAGAAAAGAAGTAGATGTATGATGCTAGTGGGCATCATCTCAAGTATGATTCTAACTAAATTGGTAGTAGAAAACAATTGACATGAGATGCATGATACATGGTTAATGATTGCATGAAAGAATAGAAAGTGATAAACTTGCTTTAAAAGTTATTCTCATGACATTTAAATATGGATGTGGATAAAAGACAATAAAATATCTATTGCGCCTATGAACAATCCTAAGCATTTACTAGTTATAGTTAGTATTAATTACCTACCTTTGCATGCATACTATTACCATAATGATAATGGTGCATTAAAAAAACAAAAAACACGGCTAAAGTTACAATGCACTGCTTATAAATAATGAATCCATATATGGTTTGTGTGATAACTAAAGAATGTAGAAGTTGGGGTTGACCCTAAAGAGGACAATATAATGTTTAAAAAAAACCATTGAAAAAACCTCTTTAGATGTTAAAAATGAACAATGAGTCAAGTGGAGTTCATATAGTGAACTTAAATTCAATGAAAAACTCATAATAGCATAATGTTGGGTTGTATTTCTTCATATAGAGTTGTAGATGAAAGTTTGCATTCCATGTGTTTGAAAAAAGTGGTAAATGATATCCAAAGTTTTGTTGTTTTAAACAATTGCATCCCTAGGATTGTTGGATGTGATTAATCTCAAAATAAATGGGAATTCGTACCTTAAAACCATGTAAACCCCACTTTGGTTCCGAAAAATTGCTTTTCACACTCAGATTCCATAATTTGGTCAATTTTGCCAATTTGGTGGATCCTTGTAGGGATTGTTGATTGTGTTGTTTTGTAGAAATTTTTCAATTGATAATATTAATATGATTCATGCTATTTTGTAAATTCTAGTTTTATTTTCTCTATGTTAACGATTTTGGACCCTCCAACATGTCAAGGGATCTCCCTGGTAAGAAGTCCTAACTAGTCCTCAGACTATTTGGAGTAGGAGTCGCACCAGTGGGTAGTAAAGTAGTGCCTTGACTGTGGTAGCACGCAAAGGTAAGCATGATAACTTTTTTGGAAGCAAGTGTGTGACCTCGCAGTGAGTCAAGTGATATGCATGGGGGTTATAACACATAGAGTGGAAAAGGAAGTGTGTCACTTAGAATCTTGTAATAGTACACATATTGAAAGGAACACATGAGCGGAATGACATCACAATCTGGAAAGCATAATAATCCACAATCCAAAGTGACGGGTTAATCCAGAAACACATCTCCAACAAGATTCATACAATTTCATACAAAATAGTTAATACAAAACTGCATAAGTTAAATAACATACATTGCTAAAGCAACTAGAATGGTCCAACTACAATAACAACATATGCATGAAAACGCGTTGGCTCAGTTATATTATTAAGTGAAAGTTCCATCCACACATACACCATTGACAACCACTAACCCAAATAGTGGAACATTACGGTCAACATTGTCTTCTCCTCCAAAGAGATGTACTCGCTCTACGTTGTGGAGAAGCCAAGGCTCATCACAATACTCTAGCAGTCTTCTCTAAGAAATGCCTAGACAAAAGCTTGGCTCACAAGATCATGTACTACGAGTTATGAGATTCTATTTATAACAAAGGGAGGGGTGACCCTTGACATTCCCCTTTGACTCTTTGACTACCCTCATGACTCTTCAACTCCTTTAGAAATAACTCTTTACATTACATAGTGATTGTTCACATTCCACTAATGACACTTGGAATTTCACTTACAATATATTTACAAATAATATTACAATTTCCACATATACCCATGTGGGAATAAATAGGCTTGAGTTAGTGTAAAAAGACAAACACCATCACTCAGAAGCTTGGGGAAAGACCAACTCGGCAACATCCTCTTGATGGTATTTGGTGAAGAACTAATACCAAGATTGGTACTATGCTATTGTGTCCTCGTACTGATCAGTGATGTATTTTTGGAAACAGACTCCTGTCTCCATGGCTTCAGGGTATATGGTTCTAGAACATTTTTCCAACTCATCTTGAAGCATGTGTAGCATTGTCTTGAGTATGGATAGACCACTGATATACTTTTGTGTGTTTTCTACACTAAGTTGCAAGCCATCACTAGTGGCCTCTTGCATCAACTGCTCCATGTACCTATCAACCTCCAATAAGACTTGGTTCTTCTTCATGGCTTGAGTGAGAAATCTGATTCAAGGGATTTTGTGTGTCCTCACTATCACATCCAGAATCTTGAACAACCATGCATAGGAAGCCTCAATGCTAGTGATAAGTAGAGGGAGCTGCTCATAGTCCTGGATCAATATCAGAATGTTTTCTTTGTCTAGCTTTGCTTGTGGCCTCATTATATTATGCAAGTGAGGCTCCCTTGTACCTCATTTTCCATTCCTATACATGCATAATAGTGGTGTGTATGCATTTGAGAGTTTGGAAAATATTCATGCACTACTGCTGAAAACCATACAGATGGAGAACCGCCTTGTGCACGGTGAGAAATATGTCATATAGTTTCTATATAGTGGTCTCAAGATTCCATACTTTAGCAAGTATCTCTTTCTCATTTCTGGCATAGCAGACCTTGTAGACTGTTCTTTCCTCTGCCTGGTCTCTTGCAAGTCCTTTTTCATCCGACCATTCTCTGCTAACAAGAACTTGATAGTTGAACTCGTGGCTTCTGCATAAGCCTTAGAGGCATTAGCCAAGGCAACTAGCTATCTTCTAACATATAACACAATCACCCTCTCCTCTATATGTGGAGGTGACACGTGATCCTCAAGGAGCTAATTTCTTCATGCTTGTACAATCCTTTGTTGTGACTCATCAAATGATAGATTGTACACATCCATCACCAGATCATCATTAAGGAGGAAAACCTTTCCTTGTTTGCTCAGGACTGGTTCTAATTCTGGAGGTGGTAGAGACTAAGGTGCGACTTCAAATTTTCTCTTCATGAGGTCTGTATCTTGTTCCTTTGGCTCCTATTCCAACTTCGTGTCTGTTGCTTCAACCATCTACTCAATCTACTGAGCAAGTTCCTAAACATGTACCTTCTCACCCTCTTCTTCATTTGCTGGTTGCTTTGACTCGTCAAACTGTATAGGCGCAATTTTCTCTGTCATTGCACCTTGCCTTTCTTATTTTTCTTGTTTCTACTTCTCTTCCCTTTCTCTCCTTCTTAGCTCCTCCTCTTTTTTTAGCTTCTTCTTTGTTTCCTACAAATTCCACTCAGCATCCTCCAAACTTTGCTTCTCTCTCTTCCTCCATTCTACTCTCCTTAAGTTTTGTCGCCTCTTTGCCTCTATTTCCAAAGATACTTTCTCAATGAGAGGATATTATTTGAACTTGTACATTTATCAACCTCTAGATGCTTGACAATCTTCCTGTTACCTTTGTCCTACGTTGATTTTATTCTCACTGTTGTTTTTGTTGCTACTTCCTATGGTGTTGCTACTTATAGAGATTCTTTCCATTGTATAGACATGTAGACCCATTCATTGAGATGAGAGAAGTTGTAGAAATACCTCCAAGGGCCCTGCTCTGGTGAATGACATGCCTCGTGGATCCATGGATAATATACCTTCTCACAGTGGTTCTTGCATATGCAATGGGGATCATATGGATTAAAATCCTTGGGGATGAACTCAAACTTCTCTAAGTCCTTGACCTCGACATCCACATCCTTCAAGCTTCAGATATCATACAATCCAATCCACAAAGGAAGAGAAAGCTATGGTGCCTTCTTCCTCCTTGTGCAATCCCGCTGATAACTTTGTGGAGATGTGATATGCAACCTATTACAGGACCAACTTATCCATGGTAAACCTTGGTAGCACATGCAGAGACTTCTCTCCACCAAACATCCTGATTAAGGTGCCACTGGGTTAGGCATACCAATCTGCAATGTTAAGTAATTCTTGCATCGCTTCTTGGGACATGCAAGGTGGATCCTTCTCAAAGATCATCTTGTAAACTAGGGTGATGAAATGGTTAGATAGACTTGCCATGAATCCTCGGTAGCTGCACTCAAAAAGGAACTTGCAATAAATGTTCACATCATTCTCTGATGGTGTCCATGTTGAACCCATGCTAGGAAACTGATGTTGGGCACATATTACATGAAGAATGTACTGGGACATATAGAATATCACTTGCTCATCCTTGGGAAGATTCCGAGAATTAGTCACATGAACTTTAAGCTAAAGAGCCACCATATCCGACAATTTAAATGACCTTCCTTTATTTTCCAACTAATCCAACACAACAACCCAATTCTGCAGAAAGGTCTTTGTGGTCTCTTGAAAATACAAGCGACATGCAAAGATGATCAAGAGTTGGTAGGCCTTTCTGAGTGACTTAGACTTGTAGATCTAATTTGGTGTTGAAATAAAATCCAATGGCTCTTTTCCCCAATGCTTCATGATGTATCTAGTGTTCACATTATTGTTGGGAGAATAAAAGAGTCCATCCATGTGTTTCATCGGCTATGGTAAGTCATACATCTGATGATAGTTTTCTATCTTGAAGGTAGCAATTTGTGTTCCACTGGAACTTCTAAATGGCATCGCCTCTAGATCGATATGCAAGACAATCCAGTGAATGATGTCTTCACATGGGAAGGCAGGGTACCTACATCCAACCTTATACAAGACTGACTTGTGGATGTTGAAACAGACCTGTAGATCTTCCATATCTTCCTTGAAGTTGCCTACAAACATGTCCTTAATTTCTTGCCATGTTATCTTCATGTCCTCTATGAACAATTGTGTGTCTAAATAGACTGGTAAGTTCATTGACACCTGTTCAACTACATCTCCTATGCTTCTTTGTATAGTATCATTTGATTCATCTCTCTTAGAAGCCATGTTACCTGTACTGCTGAGAAGTTTCTCAACAAATGTTGTACCTGGAGACAGAGCGGACACTCATGGCATGCAAATGTTAGCATGAAATCAAAAAGCACTTCAAGGGAAAATCATGCAAAAAACTAGGCAACTGCTGTGCAAGATTATGCAATTTTGTGTTTCAGAGGTGAGGGGTGGTTAATTAGATTTTCACATTGCGTAGTCCCAGTTGCCAGTGAGAGGTGATGATGATTGGAACAACACAATGTGAAGTCAAGTGTGGCTTGTAGATGACTAGAACTATGCAATGTATAGTTCAGTCTGGCTTTGATGTTGGCTGGGGTTGTGCATTGTGCAATCCCAGTGGGCAAGACTCCAAGATTGGCTCCTGGAACTGCACAATGCACAATTGGAACCATTCACTGGTAGCCTTTGCACAATTCTCGGAGCCAAGGCAAAGCCTTGAGATCTAGAAATGTGTAGTGCATGTTGGGAAAAGCTAGATCCAGGCCAAGGAAGCCTAGATCTACCCATGGGCAACATGAAAACTAATAGATCTGAATGTATGAGTGAAGCATGGTGCAGATATGATTGAATGGTGATGTATGCAATGTACACAAATGCAGGAATCAATCACATAGAATAACAACGAAGCTTGTGGAGAGAGTCACCGACCCGACGAATGTTAGTGCAAAAAATGGGTTATGCATGTGACGCTTAGGAAAGACAATGAAAAGCATAAAAAACACTTCTACAAGATAATAGAAAAAAAAAAAAAAAAAAAAAAAAAAAAAACCACCAAATATTTTTCAATAAAATGGGTAAAACAACACTCTCATAGGCTAGGGAAACAAAAGCAACAAAAAAAGAAGAAAAAGACAAGAAAAACAAAACTTACTAGAAAAAGTTGTGTCGACTGTGCCAAAGGTTCCTAGATGCCTCACGAATGCCAGAGCTCCAAGATTGAATGTGCAAATGATCTTTGGTTGCATCCATTAAATAGATATGATTGATTTAGGCTTTATGATGTGAAGACCAAAAATTTAGGAAAAAGTAACACATGGTGGCAGTTTGTAAAAATAACTCAAGTGTCACTCCAACTACCAAAAATAGATCCCTAGTTTTTAGGGATGTTCTTTTTCTTTTTCCTTTTTTCTCTTTTGGGAAAGGATGCCATGCATGCATGGAGAAATTGTGTAGTTATGGAAGAACCAAGCAACTCACTAGCACATGCATTGGACAACAGCTAAGGGAATGCTTCTACACAATTCCTGGGCTAAGTGGCTCCCACTGCCCCTCATGCTCTGCACAATTTTTGAGCTGAAGACAAACTACCAACTAGGTTTGCACAATTTTGGAGTTGAAGCTCACTGCTAAGTTAAACTACGCATTTCGTGAGAGCAAGGCTGGTTACTTTCTAGGATTGTGTTCTGCATTGAGGTAGTGCTAGAACTAGGTGAAACCAAGTCACGTGGTTAGCTTTTGGTTAGAAAACACAACAAGTAAGCAAACAAAAGCTGCAAAGTGAAATATAAAACTCAAATGAAACCACAAGTACCTGGGTAGTGTAAGAAAAGCTGCTAAGATTTTAGTAGGGAGGCTCCAGAACGAAGCATAGGAAAAATTTTGGAGGGTGGTTATAGCCACTACAACATTGGCGACACACTGGTATATTTCCAGTGCTTTGTATGGAACTTGTCTCATGTAAAGCGAGTCTAACTCCTCTGGAAGTATTGTTCAATTCTTTGATCGTCATGGTTCCTTTAGTAGCTTGAGTTAAAGAAATAGTCCCTATCATTCTCTTGATTGGTTAACACACATACCAAGCCAAGTCAACTGAGTGTTTCGATTGGGGATGAGGGGTATATTGATGCATAAGTAATATATACTGTCAGAGTTTAAGTTTCATCTCTGGTGTTGCTCCGCTGCCAGTAGGTTTGGACAATACCCCGGCAGAGTCACTTTAGGAACACAAGCAGTGCTCCGCTACCATGAGCTTGGATAGTACCCTAATGGAGTTACTTGCTTCACCTCTCTGTGTAGGAAGCATTTCTCTTTTTTTGCCTTTATTTTGATTTTTTCATTTTTCATTTTCAAAGAACTGTCCATAGGAACTTATATATTTCATGAAGCAGAGGAGTGATACCTCCTTATTGAGAGAAAAAGAGGTTGTACCTTCAGAGAAGGATGGTACACATACCTATACCATACTTCTTAAGGTTTCCCCCCTCACAATACTCTAATTAACTGAGTTGAAAAGGTTTAACCGAAAATAGAAAGCTGACTACAGTAGGTGGTACTAGTTAAAAGAACAAACGTTGTGTTTTCACCAAGACTCACTCTGAAAGGAACATATTTTCCATGAGGGTATCATTGACTAAAAGAAACACAAGATCTTCATAAGGAGAGGGAATAGACAAATAACCAAATGTTGATAGTTGTACAAGTCCTCTTGTATTTCACCTTGCTTGTCTCAAGAAGCCAAACACGGTTTCATGGGAAGCTAATCCTATGGGTTCATAAACAAACAAACAAGAAAATGAAAGTAATAAAATAAAAGAAAAATATGAAATAAAAAGAAAAAAAGAAAGAAAACACTACTCCTACTACTAAGCTAAACAATGCATGGGCCTACTCACATGAAGTGATATTTCCAACGTAGCCATTGGCACATTAGTTGGCCCATGTAAGTGAAGGCATGGTTGACAAGAAAGAAATTAAGGAAAAATAGCAAGCAAGAAAGATAAAGCAATGGAAACCAACATGCTTGAAATTTAGATGCATCCACAGAAAATAAAAGAGTAAAAGCACATGATAGGAACTTTGTAGACGTACCATGGTGTAGCATCACACTGTGCACAAATGACAAACATTTACATTCCTTCGATCCTCACAAATGAGCAAACATGCAGAAAGAAGAGAACTTTCATTTCACAACATGACTTGCTACGTATGACTCCTCCAATGCATGAGTGATAGGATCATGAGATTGTTGGCATTATGATACAGGTGTTGTCCTTGATGGCAACTTACTAAGATGACAGATCACAACTTAGGCTCACAGAATGAAGAAAAAGAGATATACGTAGGTTACCCTCGATAAAGCCGCATATACACACAGGTTAGTCGACCAGAAGGTGCATATAAGTATATACACACTCTCATGCAAGGAAAGGCGCATACATTTGGTTTTGGTCTGTGGTATTTGGACCACGATATTGTGATCCATGGTATTGGTCCAAGGTATCTTGTTTGACACGTTGATCCCAGGTATTTGGTCCAAGGTATTGGTTCTAAGTGGTTTTGGACCATGGTCTTGAGTAAAGGCCTAAGACTATAAAAGGAGGAGAAGATCATTAGGCAAAGACACTAAGTAAGTCTCGAATATCTGATGAAGTATAAAATCCAGTATGCAGGTTATGGTTCATGACACCTTGCTTGATCTGAGCTTAGGAAGAATCTCAGCCGTTGATGGAGAAAAATATCTAAGGATAGTTTGGGATCTAATGGCTTGGAATGAATCATCTCTATATGGTTTGATCATGTTTATTCTAGATATGTATACTGATGCATGTAATGTTTTGTAAATATTATGATCTGGGTATAACTCAAGTTTGAAATAGATGCAAATCATGAATGAATATTTACAGATGTATACGCTGGTTGACTATGATAAAAGCACATACATACATAGGTTAGATACATCTAAGTAGCGTATACCATATGAGCTATGATGTTTGAAGTTATAGGTGGTTTTGTTTGTTGATGAGTTCTGATGATTGTTTACTAGTGTCAGCATTCTGCATATTCAGTTTGGTTGATTGCGTTTAGCTTCAGTGTTGATGGATGAGATCTAATAATGGATCAGGATCATAATGACTTATCTTTATGTGATCTGATGGACTAGATCTGGTTGCTAACACACATATTATCCTTGTATATGTAATGATCTGGGTATGTCTAAAGTGAGGAAGTGCAACGAAGTTATAAGTAAGTAATTAATGACATATACGTTGGTTAGCTTTGGTGAAGTTGCGTATGCACGCTGGTTCGGCTCTTACAAGTAGTGTATGCACTCTGATGCATGATTTTTGATGATACAGTTAGATCTTAACATTGTTGCAGAGTTTTGTGTTCTGCTCTGTGTTATGGTGACTGCAGTTTGTTGACAGGGTTTCAGTGATTCAGTATTGGGTGATTTAGAGATTGATGATGCTAATGTTGATTGATTGTGTTATTCAATGATATTGATGGGTCCAGTATGAAAATTGGATGAAACGTGGCCTTTAGATTATGGTGTTGTGCTCTAGGAGTATCCAGTCTGAAAATTTATGAAACGTGGTCCCTGGAAGAAAGAGAAGGTTGTAGCCTTCTGTAGGTCAGCACCTACGTACTAGTGCATCAGTGAGTACAAGAGCTAAGGGGGTTATAGCTCCCTTCCAAGAGAAGCCGGAGAATGAGAGAAGGTTGTAGCCTTTTGTAGGTAGAAGCCTGCGTACTGGTATAAGGTTGCACTGGCACAAAAATATTGTAAAAAGAAGTTTCTTATTAAAAGAAGATAAAGAAAAATTGTATTAGGTGGTTTTCACCCACATTGGGTTTCCACCTTACATCATGGTGTTCATGTGTGCTTCTTGTGTGTGATGATCTATTCTGTTTTACTACACCTATTTACTATTCATATGGTTAATAAAGTTCTGATGCACTAACTAAAGATCAACATTTAATGGATTAACTGAATCATAAGTTTACTGGATATACGCTAGTTGCATTAGACACAGTTGCATGTACATGCAAGTTTCCTTAACTGAAGTATTATATATGAATTTGAGTATGGAAATGAAAGAGTTTTTTATTAGATAATACTGATTCACGCCCCCTCTCAGTATTATTTCCAACAACTAGAATCAGAGCAAGTCCTTTGGTAGAAGCTTGATCGCTTGAAGGAGATCTCTAGAACAATGGGAAAGAAGCTTAAGAAGAAAGTGCCTCAAAAGAAGAAGACATCTCAAAGGAACTGTTATCTCAAAATCAGATCCTGATAGGCTGCAAACCAGGAAGACTTCAAGTAACTGTTTCAAACCAATCTTTTGACTAAGGCTTAGCCTCCTTAGCCTCAGAGGGCTCTCTCAAAGGCTTATTGATTTTGACTAATAATTAGATGGCTAACTCTTGTGGAATAACATTGACAAATATGAAGTCAATCATACTTCAGTAAACAATGATACTGCCTTTACATAGAAGTCAGGGCATTTAGCATTTGGATGTTCAGAACACAACTCATATAAAACCACAGTTCATAAATGCATACAGGAAATCAGAGCACAATCAGTGAATTCTGATTGATTACACATCTATGCAACTGTAAAAGACATTAAGGAAAGAATAAAATCACCCATTCTGAACATAAAGATCCCTCATGAATCCCGAGAAGTAAAGCCAAACTTGTATTACTGAACTCTGTCTTTACATAAGCCAAAACAGTACTCTGTTATAAAATTTCCAACCCTCATTACATTGTTGTTTCAACTATATATAGAGCTCTTATTCTAACTAGTCGAGATTCCTCCTCAAGCATGAGGAGAATTCGAAAACTACTTCTATTACTAACAACTCTTAAACTCTAACTACTTTAATAAATACAACATAGTGTTGACTGGAGTTTTTTAGAGATCTAAATCAACTATGACTCTAACTCCATATTACATGCATAATGGCTTTAATTGAGATGATTCCTTTCTTTGACATCTGGTTCTCTTTCAGTTTGGCTGAGATGGGTGTTTAATGCTCCATGTTGGCCTTGGATGCTATACCTTCTTCACTATCCAGGAAAATTAGGAGACTTTCCTTGCTTCTCGGATTTATGGTCTTCAAATCTTCATAAGTCGGTTTTTTATTGTTATCCCTCAAAATATGACGGTGGCCACATTGTGATATGTTGTCCACTGTTACAAAACCTGATTTGATGATGTGTCATCCACTGTTTTGAAAACCAAAAGGAGAACGCATTCAAGCTGTCTGATGCATGCTTCAATTTTCTTACTTTGTTGAATGGTGACATCTGTTATATGATCCTTTGAAAAGATTCATTTTTCAAAAGTTTCCCCTCGGTCCTTCAAAATTGGTTCATTGCATTTTAATTTTGCAGCTACAGCAGTTTCGTAGCGTGCTACGAAACTGCCTACGAAACTGCTGAGCAGTCATCATGTTCAGCAGCTTTTAAATTCAAAAGTCCTTCAAGCTTTTAGCATTCATCATAAGTTAAACAGGGTGGGTGATGTGGAGATTGACTTCTTGGCATCATAAAAACATACCTTTGGAACCTAAGCTCCAAAAGCCAAATTTTCGCCAAAAAATGATTTGATTGTTCCTATGTCCTCCCAATAATAATTAAAAAGATATGCCTATACACTGCATTCTTTTGTTAATGTAGGAATAATTTCTGATCCAAAATCATTGGCAGTTGGGTTGAACATGAGAAATTTGAGAAGAATGTCTATCTTGAAGACATACACACCATTGATGCAATGTATGGTTTTTTGTCAGCCTCATTGGGTGACAAACGAAGCATTGTTGTGTCCAATTTTATAGCTTTTAGATCAGCCCCCTTTGGCTTCTCACTAAAATAAAGAACGCTATATTTTCCCCAGCATATTTCAATTCAACACAAGCCAAACTAGCTTTGAAGGCTTCACGTATCCCGTGGCTCTGCCCGACACTCTGGCACTCTCCTCCAGAAGAGAAATGATCAACACCTTTTGCATCTGCAATATTGTCTGATGAGCTGCTGTTTTTACTTTAATAATTTTCATCGTCATCAACTCTAGACTCATCTTCAGCTTCTTTTATTTTGACACCTTGGTAAAAAAAATCTGTCTTCAACAAAATATGCATCACCATGAATAGGCTGAATAAACTTGGAGGAAATTTTTGACAGAAGTTGCATCAACCTTCCTCCACCCATTGCTTTACTTTTCAGATACCATTCTTCCTCACCAATGCGTCTACGAAGAACATTGAGCAACGATCCAAAGTATAAGGCCAATACAGTGCATGTCAAGGGAATTACATTATAAGGCATACTAAAATCAGGTGTTGCCAATGGGACTAGTAGTACTTCTGTATAAAGCTGAACTGTACTTTTACTCAGAAAACCAAGAAACAAGGGTGATGTAAAAGATTCTTCTTCTGGATAATAACTATTTGCTTGAAAACCAGGAAAACTGACATGAGCAGACGGCAAGTCAAAACCTTGATTAGCATCTGGAGGATACTCATCAATTCGTAGGAAGCCATTATCAAAATTCACAATCAATGCAGCTGAGCTTGTATTACATGGAATTTCAAGTTCAATCTCCATCACTCCAGGTGATTTTCTGTCCTCTGCAGGAGAAATCTGCATCTTCTTAACTACATCCCATATTGGTCTTGGTTGTCCATCGATAAAAATCTGAAATGTGTGAAAGTATAACCGAACGTGCCAAGGCACAACCTGAAAAACAAGAAGGCTTATATGGCATCCAGCTACAGCTGGTGAGACATATGCACCATCATCAACCCAAATCTTTTTATGAGATTTGTCAGCTTTCAGAGAAATTACAATAGAGCCTCGTGCATTTCCACTGCCCACCAAAAACTTGTTTTCACGGAAAGGTGCCAAGAGAGACAACCAAACGACAGGGGCCTTCCATGTAAGCCCCACATTTAGTGGATGGGATTCATTATACTTATCGACCAAAAATTCAAACATAATTGAACCATCAGGCATGCCAGACATACTTTCTGACACAGCCATTTCCTTCAGTACCCTGTCCGGGACAGTATTCAGATCAAAACTTGGGTAATTTGTGCCAACAACAAGGGACGTGTTTGTATTATATTTTCTTGCACTCTCCAGTTTTTCAACTAATGTTCTTTCTAGCTCCAGAAATACACTGTTGGACTTTGCGAGAAGACATTGTGCAATCAGTTCTTGTCCAAACAAAGAACTAATAGACCAACTAGGCTGAAGCGCCTGTTTGTTACTGTTACCTGTGGTCTGCACATTTGAAGGTTGCAGAACAAGAGTTAACGTCTGTTGCAACATAGTGCCCTTGCACTGCTTCTTTGTTCTCTCAGAATTAAACTCAGTAGACAAAACATACAACCGCTATGAGTGATAAAACCCTCTATAAATTGAAGTTCTATCCATTAGTGCAGCAAGACCAGCTTTATCTCGACAGGGAAGCAGCTTAAGCCAGGGAGTAAGATTTTCAGTGCATACTACTTCTCGTGGCAATCAACCATATCTTAACCTGCTGGATGGTCCTTTTGACTTGTCGTAAGTGATAATATGTTCTGCATCATGTATCTTATAGTCATTATTAACCAAACTGGGACGAAAACTCCAGTGCAAAGAAGCGTAGGTTGCCGATGACTCTAAAAAATTTATGGAAGCACAAAACAGGCCGGAAAGGCCATGCGTAAGATTCTGCCATGTCGCATTAATTTGATCTATGGGAACATTGACTGAATTTCTGAAATAATATCAGACAATTGACCATTCTTAGGAACAACAGAGCTTGCTAGACCTGCACCCACAAGCATCATAAAAATTTCTGGAAGTAAGAATTTGAGAAGAAACCAAAGTTCGTGAAAATTATTTTGAAGAGGTGTGCCGGTTATAAGAAGCTTGTAGTTGGTGCTGTAGATTCTCATAATCTTTGCAAGAAGTGAATTTCATTCTTTATTAGATGCGCTTCATCAATAATAATGTATCACCAACTGAAACGTTTAAGGGCGGTCTTTGAGTATGACCATGATGGCCACATCCAAACTGCAACTCTCTGCTTGGCGGTGATCAATTTTATTTGCCAGCTGTCATCTGTAAGGGGTGCCATTTGACCCAGCAATCAACTTTCCATTAATACATGCAGATTGTAAACAGAACCCTTTGTCTCCTTCTCAGTAACAACTGCAAACATGTGCCAGTAGCAAGACACTTAATGACCTAAAACAAAACGGATTCTAATAAACATGACAGCTGGGTGAGATTTGTTATGGATCAGCACGAAATCACCTAGACCGAGTTTCTGCGCTACGAAATGACCAAAACAGTTTCGTAGCACATATAAACTTTGAAATATGATATCCATGTGAGATATGAGACCAATGATAAACTAAAGCAGAGAATTTACCTCTTTAGACATACCAACAATACCCTTAACAAGATTCCTATTCAAACTGTGCAGACTCTAAAACCAGATGAAAAGACTAGACCCAAAATTGACACCAACCCTTTGACAAACAAAGGAACTAATGTGAACAATTTAAAAAAAAAAAAATCTTGAG
Source organism: Pinus taeda (assembly GCA_000404065.3). NCBI lineage: Eukaryota > Viridiplantae > Streptophyta > Pinopsida > Pinales > Pinaceae > Pinus > Pinus taeda. Next base: position 22,919 of record APFE030285399.1, read on the forward strand.
TGATAACAGTGGGTCCACTTAGGATATTGTGCTCTTGTAGTACACTAAGAACTCGCAGGTCCAGTGCTTCATCCTTTATGATAATAGACATTGCTTGACAAGGATCCCCTTCAAGCTTCTTGGGCCTTCACCTCAGGCTTAAGCTTGATAATCACTGTAGGAAAAAGAAATCTACATCTACTGAAAAATGCTCCGTCAACCTTGAGCTTATTTGCATATTCCTACCTACCTACCCTATCCATTTCAAATTTCTTTCGGCTCAATCAATGTGAAATTTCCAATGTAGCCAATCATTTGTCTTATCTGATATTTGAGTTTTTTGACTGCATTGGAGTTTAGAGCCGTTATGATATTGTGATGACCGCTGCCACTGAAATTGCCTCTGATCTTCATAGAAAAATTGAAACACTGGAGAGTAAAACTCTTCCATGTATTTAGCTATAGGATCCCAGAATACATGATCAGCTTGATGATTCTTGTAACTCTCTGGTTGTGCAAACTGATCATCAATAACAGTGTATTCTTCCTCAATCATGAAAGAGAAAGGGAGCAACACCCTCTCCTTGTGTTCTAACATAGAAACCTTTTGAAAAGAATGATCATAACCATGAAGACTATATGATTGAATTTGACCTTGTAAACCTTCAATGTCTTTCTCAATGTCCTCAGCAACTTCATCCAAAAATTTCATCTTATCCTCTGTCTTGCAGTCAAATGTTTTTAGATAAGAAGACAAGAACAAAGAAAAATTCTCATCTATTTCTTCATTAGTATGATGATCATTCCATTGTTTGAAACCTTGAATTGAAGGAGAGTTTGCCACCACCTCTGATCTATCTATCCATTCCTCCAAAAACATAAACCAAAAGTCTTCAAATGACTTAATGGATTTGGCAGGAAAGCTTTCAATCCACCATTTACATTTCCCTTGAAATGTATCATAGAACAACATAATGCAAACATCCTCATGTTTAACTCTAAGAAGTTCAATAAAATCACAGAAATCTGATATATGCTTCAAAGTTAAACTTAAATCTTCTCCATTGAATTTTGGACTATTCCTTAGAAAATATGCATCCTTGGGAAAATGATTTGGGAAACCATGAATTCGTGAAAAATTTATGCATGCATACCTTGAAATAAGAATGGTAGCATCTGGGTCCTTCATAATTCCAGTGGAATCACCATGAATCTATGAATTTCGAATTCTTCAACAATGGAGTCGCCAAGGTAGATTACAGCCTCGAAAATTCTTCTGAGCTCCTGCTACCTTCAAAAGTTCAACTTCTTGATTTCGGGAATGAATAAACTTCAGGCTCCCGGCAGACGCACCAAAATGTTATCTCAAAATCAGATCCTGATAGGCTGCAAACCAGGAAGACTTCAAGTAACTGTTTCAAACCAATCTTTTGACTAAGGCTTAGCCTCCTTAGCCTGAGAGGGCTCTCTCAAAGGGTT
>APFE030285399.1:24747-92889 GCA_000404065.3 Pinus taeda
ATGAATCCTGAGAAGAAAAACAAACAACTTATATTACTGAAAATGGGTCTTTACATAAGCCAAAACAGTACTCTGTTATAAAATTTCCAACCCTCATTACATTGTTGTTTCAGCTATATATAGAGCTCTTATTCTAACTGATCGAGATTCCTCCTCAAGCATGAGGGGAATTCGAAAACTACTTCTATTACTAACAACTCTTAAACTCTAACTACTTTAATAAATATAACATAGTGTTGACTGGAGTTTTTTAGAGATCTAAATCAACTATGACTCTAACTCCATATTACATGCATAATGGCTTTAATTGAGATGATTCCTTTCTTTGACATCTGGTTCTCTTTCAGTTTGGCTGAGATGGGTGTTTAATGCTCCATGTTGGCCTTGGATGTTGTACCTTCTTCACTGTCCAGGAAAATTAGGAGACTTTCCTTGCTTCTCGGCTTTATGGTCTTCAAATCTTCATAAGTCGGTTTTTTATTGTTATCCCTCAAAATATGACGGTGGCCACGTTGTGATATGCTGTCCACTGTTACGAAACCTGATTTGATGATGTGTCATCCACTGTTTTGAAAACCAAAAGAAGAACGCATTCAAGCTGTCTGATGCATGCTTCAATTTTCTTACTTTGTTGAATGGTGACACCTGTTATATGATCCTTTGAAAAGATTCATTTTTAAAAAATTTCCCCTCAGTCCTTCAAAATTGGTTCATTGCATTTTAATTTTGCAGCTACATCAGTTTCGTAGCGTGCTACGAAACTGCTGAGCAGTCATCATGTTCAGCAGCTTTTAAATTCAAAAGTCCTTCAAGCTTTTAGCATTCAACATCAGTTAAACAAGGTGGGTGATGTGGAGATTGACTTCTTGGCATTATAAAAATAGAGCTTTGGAACCTGAGCTCCAAAAGCCAAATTTGCGCCAAAAAATGATTTGATTATTCATATGTCCTCCCAATAATCATTAAAAAGATATGCGTGTAAATTGCATTCTTTTGTTAATGTAGGAATAATTTCTGATCCAAAATCATTGGCAATTGGGTTGAACCTGAGAAATTTGAGAAGAATGTCTATCTTGAAGACATACACACCCATTGATGCAATGTATGGTTTTTTGTCAGCCTCATTGGGTGACAAACCAAGCACTGTTGTGTCCACTTTTATAGCTTTTAGATCAGCCCCCTTTGGATTCTCACTAAAATAAAGCACGCTATATTTTCCCCAGCATATTTCAATTCAACACAAGCCAAACTAGCTTTGAAGGCTTCACGTATCCCGTGGCTCTGCCCGACACTCTGGCACTCTCCTCCAGAAGAGAAATGATCAACAAATTTTGCATCTGCAATATTGTCTGATGAGCTGCTATTTTTACTTTAATAATTTTCATCATCATCCACTCTAGACTCATCTTCAGCTTCTTTTATTTTGACACCTTGGTAAAAACAATCTGTCTTCAACAAAATATGCATCACCATGAATAGGCTGAATAAACTTGGAGGAAATTTTTGACAGAAGTTGCATCAACCTTCCTCCACCCATTGCTTTACTTTTCAGATACCATTCTTCCTCACCAATGCATCTACGAAGAACATTGAGCAACGATCCAAAGTATAAGGCCAATACAGTGCATGTCAAGGGAATTACATTATAAGGCATACTAAAGTCAGGTGTTGCCAATGGGACTAGTAGTACTTCTGTATAAAGCTGAAATGTACTTTTACTCAGAAAACCAAGCAACAAGGGTGATGTAAAAGATTCTTCTTCTGGATAATATCTATTTTCTTGAAAACCAGGAAAACTGACATGAGCAGACGGCAAGTCAAAACCTTGATTAGAATCTGGAGGATACTCATCAATTCGTAGGAAGCCCTTATCAAAATTCACAATCAATGCAGCTGAGCTTGTATTACATGGAATTTCAAGTTCAATCTCCATCACTCCAGGTGATTTCCTGTCCTTTGCAGGAGAAATCTGCATCTTCTTAACTACATCCCATATTGGTCTTGGTTGTCCATCGATAAAAATCTGAAATGTGTGAAAGTATAACCGAACGTACCAAGGCACAACCTGAAAAACAAGAAGGCTTATATGGCATCCAGCTACAGCTGGTGAGACATATACACCATCATCAACCCAAATCTTTTTATGAGATTTGTCAGCTTTCAGAGAAATCACAATAGAGCCTCGTGCATTTCCACTGCCCATCAAAAACCTGTTTGCACGAAAAGGTGCCAAGAGAGACAACCAAATGACAGGGGCCTTCCATGTAAGCCCCACATTTAGTGGATGGGATTCATTATACTTATCGACCAAAAAATCAAACATAATTGAACCATCAAGCATGCCAAACATACTTTCTGACACAACCATTTCCTTCAGTACCCTGTCCGGGACAGTATTCAGATCAAAACTTGGGTAATTTGTGCCAACAACAAGGGACGTGTTTGTATTATCTTTTCTTGCAGTCTCCAACTTTTCAACTAATGTTCTTTCTAGCTCCAGAAATACACTGCTGGACTTTGCGAGAAGACATTGTGCAATCAGTTCTCGTCCAAACAAAGAACTAATAGACCAACTAGGCTGAAGCGCCTGTCTGTTACTGTTACCTGTCGTCTGCACATTTGAAGGTTGCAGAACAAGAGTTAACGTCTGTTGCAACATAGTGCCCTCGCGCTGCTTCTATGTTCTCTTAGAATTAAACTCACTAGACAAAACATAAAACCGTTGTGAGTGATAAAACCATCTATAAATTGAAGGTCTATCCATTAGTGCAGCAAGACCAGCTTTATCTCGACAGGGAAGCAGCTTAAGCCAGGGAGTAAGATTTTCAGTGCATACTGCTTCTCGTGGCAATGAACCATATCTTAACCTGCTGAATGGTCCTTTTGACTTGTCGTAAGTGATAATATGTTTTGCATCATATGTCTTATAGTCATTATTAACCAAACTGGGATGAAAACTCTAGTGCGGAGAAGCGTAGGTTGTCGATGACTCTAAAAATTTTATGGAAGCACAAAACAGGCCGGAAAGGGCATGCGTAAGATTCCGCCATGTCGCATCAATTTGATTTATGGGAACATTGACTGAATTTCTAAAATAATATCAGACAATCAACCATTCTTTAGAACAACAGAGCCTACTAGACCTGCACCCACAAGGATCATAAAAATTTCTGGAAGTAAGAATTTGAGAAGAAATCAGAGTTCGTGAAAATTATTTTGAAGAGGTGTGCCGGTTATAAGAAGCTTGTAGTTGGTGCTGTAGATTCTCATAATCTTTGCAAGAAGTGAATTTCATTCTTTATTAGATGCGCTTCATCAATAATAATGTATCACCAACTGAAACGTTAAAGGGCGGTCTTTAGGTATGACCATGATGGCCACATCCAGACTGCAACTCTCTGCTTGGCGGTGATCAATTTTATTTGCCAGCTGTCATCTGTAAGGGGTTCCATTTGACCCAGCAATCAACTTTCCATTAATACATGTAGATTGTAAACAGAACCCTTTGTCTCCTTCTCAGTAACAACTGCAAACATGTGCCAGTATCAAGACTCTTAATGACCTAAAACACAGCGGATTCTGATAAACATAACAGCTGGGTGAGATTTGTTATGGATCAACACGAAATCACCTAGACCGAGTTTCTGCACTACGAAATCACCAAAACAGTTTCGTAGCGCATATAAACTTTGACATATGATATCCATGTGAGATATGAGACCAATGATAGACTAAAGCAGAGAATTTACCTCTTTATACATACCAACAATACCCTTAACAAGATTCCTATTCAAACTATGCAGACTCTAAAACCAGATGAAAAGACTAGACCCAAAATTGACACCAACGCTTTGACAAACAAACGAACTGATGTGAACAATTTAAAAAAAAAAAAACCTTGAGTGATAACAGGAACTATGACAGTGGGAGAATCGATTGGGGAATATGTGGAAGAAACACTTCAGATCCAGAATCACTTCAGAATGAACAAGCAAAAGAACTATCAGGTATGAATTTGTTATCCTCTGGTGATACATTTCTCCATCCATTTGAAGATGATGAAAGTGATAGCGAAACAACTGAATTTGCTCTTATGGGTGAGAAAGAAAGATATCAAATAGAGGCAGAATTTAAAAGTCTTATAGACAAAATTAGAGATCAACAAGATCTATTGCACAAAAGGGAATGTGTCTCCAAAGAAGAAGTTACCAATCTAAAAGCTCAACTAGAGGAAGGAAATAGGGTAAGGAAGTTATTCAAGGAAAAGGAAGATCAATGTCAAAAGTTGCAGGATGAAGTAACATCATTAAGAAATGAAGTAAATGAAAGGAGCACAACAATCAAGAAACTCAGAGAAAGATCCAGTTACTATGAAAGGCTTGAAGCTACAATCCTCTCGCTAAAAGAAGATCTTGAAGAATCAAATAAGCAGAATAAAGAACTACTCCAAGCTCTTGAAAAACAAGAAAACGAAGTTCTTGAGTTAAGACATCAGTTGGAAGAAGGAAGAAAAGTTGAAGAAAACATGAAGAAGCAGTATCGTGAAAAGGACGAGCAACATCAGGTTGAGGTAAATATTCTAAAAGATAACTTAGAAGAAAAGGATAAGCTCTTACGATTTCAAGATAGTACAAAGATCTTGGATGATATTCTTAGTAGTCAAAGGTCTCCTACTATCAAAACTAGTCTTGGTTTTCATGAATCTGTTGAAGGTGAAGCTAGTTCAGAAAATAAGACAAGGAACTCTAATGCACATTCTGAAATAGTCAACAAGGAGATGAGAGGTCAATCCCATCAACAACCAAGGAAAGAAAATCTTCAAGGAAAATCTTTTACTCCTCCGATGAATAATGTTCAATGTTATGTATGTCATAATCTTGGACATGTTGTAGCCAAATGCAGAAGTAGAATGGTTCAAGACCATCACACAGAAAGATCATCACATTCCAGGTACTTTAAGGGATATTGTTTTTCATGCAATATGTTTTGCCACAAAGCTGTTGATTTCTACAGAAGGAATATGAAAAATGTAAGATGTTATGCATGTAACAAGCTAGGACATATAGCTATAGAATGAAAGAACAAAGTATGAGGACCATACCAAAAGGAGAAAACATCATCACACTTGAAGATATGGAATAAGAAGGAAGCACAAATTGAGAGATGTGGCATAGCACAATGTACAGACATAACATACTCAAAGGAAGCTGAAAGTGTAAGCCTTCAGTGTTCTCAATCTCATACGCAAGTTTCATAAAGAGAAGTCGCGTATATACGCGAGTTAGACTCTGCACAGTCACGTATATGTCAGTTTGAGAAAAGTAGTGGGATAGGCTCAAGAAAAGGGTCTGATACGATTCAGTTCATTATTTGCTCTGGTTGATAATGGTTACAATCTATTGATGATGTGTGGAAATGTCTTGATACTTGTAAGATGTTTAGAAGTGTTTTGATCCTAACTTGATGATGATGATGCCTTGATACTTCTTGCTGATATATGCATGATCAGATCTGATAGTAAACAAGATGGCACAGGTTCTGGGGGAGCATATGCTTTTAATAATACATTGTTGGCATTATGGTTAGTAGCCCTTGGTGATGATGCTTATATGGCGAAATGATACATCTTGCTATGATATGGTTATGAGTCGTCCAGGACAAAATCTCATATGATTCGTGGGGTTACATAGTTGGTGTTCAGATCAGATTTGTGGTTGATTCTCTGATGATGCATATATGGTGCTTCATGGTGATCTTCATAAGGATAAGGAGAAGTACAAAGCTTGAATACACAATTTCATTACTTGATGATGAGTCACTCATATGCTACTGTCGACATATAATACAGTTATGATGTAGGATTCTTATAGTTGTTGGCACTCACATGGATGAGGATTTTTGCTGTTGATGATATCAAGAAGTCTTGACAAAAGATCCTGAGCTCAAGATACATAGTGCTATATACAGTATGCTGGATACATGGATGATTACTCAAAGTTGCATTGTTGGGGACATGATGATGATGAGTTCTTACGTATATGATGATAGGTTGATACTTACATATGTTGATTGATGCAGATGTTCCCAAGCGATGATACTTGGATGATATATAAGATCATGCAGATCTTGATGTTGATGAGATGGCTATGGTATTTTTCACATATGATATAATGTGAATGATTTTGTATGTCATATGCAGAATTCTGTTCAAAAGGATGAGTTGATATCTATATGCAGACATACCTTGTTATAGGTTGATGACTTATACACTAATGGACATATACAGGTTGCTGGTCTAGATGCTGTTGACAAATGCTTATGGAGTAGATCATACATTGTGTATGATAGTCGCTGATGACTAGCATGGTCTTATTTAGATGTTTAGTCTTTGTTTTAAATGTCATGTAAAGGTCATATCAAGACTCATGATGTAATAGTTTGTCTCTATCTATTGTAGTCATTTGATGAATCCCTTTTGGTCATATGATGTAATTTGTACCCCCATTATGCATGGAAAGGATGATGTAATATTTCAATCATGTATAAACAATTGGTATCTGGTGTATCCCCACTTGGTTGGGTGGATGAATCAATATTGGTATATCCCCACATGGTTGGGAGATGGATGTATGTATGAGTCCTCGGTGATAGGAAGGTCATTTATGATGTATAGAGTCATGTTCTTCTTGTAGAACATCTTTTTGCAAGCCTTGCTTACAGTTAGGGGGAGCATGAACATCACACTTCAGCAGAGCATGGATAGATCGGTACACCTTGGCATATACAAAGGGGGAGCTCAATCAGAGATTTCAGTAGGTACTCAGGGGGAGTATGGACAATGAAATGTATATCAAGGAAAAGAATATCTTGGTCTGCCCTTTGCCCTTGATGTCAAAGGGGGAGAGTGACTTGGTATGGTTGTTGCCATCAAGTACAAAGGGGGAGATTGTTGGCATTATGATGCATGTGTTGTACTTGATGGCAACCCACTTGCAGCAGAACAAATCACTAATATATAACTAGATGAATCTACAGAAGAGATATCAGATGTGACAAAATACATGGGATGCAGGGTAGCTCAAAGGAATCAGTTCAGATGTAATGAACAATGACAACTCATTAAGATGACAGTTCTCAGTATGGCAAGATAACTTTGCCATCAAGTCCAAAGGGGGAGATTGTTGGCATTATGATACAGGTGTTGTCCTTTATGGCAACTTACTAAGATGACAGATCATAGCTCAGGCTCACAGAATGAAGAAAAATATATATACGTAGGTTACCCTTGATAAATCCGTGTATACAGGCGGGTTAGTCAACAAAAAGGTGCATATAGTATACACGCATACTCATGCAAGGAAAGGCATGTACATTTGGTTTTGGTCCGTGGTATTTGGACCATGGTATTGTGATCCATGGTATTGGTCCAAGTTATCTTGTCCGACGTGTTGATCCCAGGTATTTGGTCCAAGGTATTGGTTCTAAGTGGTTTTGGACCATGGTATTGAGTGAAGGCCTAAAAATATAAAAGGAGGAGAATATCATTAGGCAAAGGCACTATGTAAGTCTCGAATATCTGATGGAGTATGAAACCCAATATGCAGATTATGGGTTCAAGATGCCTTGCTTGATCTAAGCTAAGGAGGAATCTCAGCATTTGATGGAGAACAAGATCTAAGGATAGATCGGGATCTAATGGCTTGGAATGAATCATCTCTATATGGTTTGATCATGTTTATTTTAGATCTGTATATTGACACATGTAATGTTCTGTAAATATTATGATCTGGGTATAACTCAAGTTTGGAATAGCTGCAAATCATGAATGAATATTTACATATGTATACGCTAGTTGACTGTGATAAAAGTGTGTACATACACAGGTTAGATACATCTAAGTAGCATATGCCATATGAGTTATGATGTTTGAAGTTATAGGTGGTTCTGGTTGTTGATAAGGTTTGATGACTGTTTCCTGGTGTCAGTATTCTGCATATTCAGTTTGGTTGATTGTGTTTAGCTTCAATGTTGATGGATGAGATCTAAGAATGGATCAGGATCATAATGACTTATCTTTATGTGATCTGATGGACTAGATCTGGTGGCTAACACACATATTATGCTTGTATATGTAATGATCTGGGTATGTCTGAAGTCAGGAAGTGCAACGAAGTTATAAGTAAGTAATTAATGACATATACGCTAGTTTGCTTTGGTGAAGTTGTGTATACACGTTGGTTCGGCTCTTCCAAGTAGTGTATGCACTCTGATGCATGGTTTTTGATGATATAGTTAGATCTGAACATTGTTGCAGAGTTATGTGTTCTGCTCTATGTTTTGCTGACTACAGTTTGTTGACAGGGTTTTAGTGATTCAGTATTGGATGATTCAGAGATTGATGATGCTAGTGTTGATTGATTGTGCTTCAATGATATTGATGGGTCCAGTGAAAATTGGATGAAACGTGGCCTTTAGATTATGGTGTTGTGCTTCAGGAGTATCCAGTCTGAAAATTTATGAAATGTGGTCCCTGGAAGAAAGAGAAGTTTGTAGCCTTTTGTAGGTTAGCACCTATGTACTAGTACATTAGCTAGTACAAGAGCTAAGGGGGTTGTAGCTCCCTTCCAGGAGAAGCTAGAGAATGAGAGAAGGTTGTAGCCTTCTACAGGTAGAAGCCTGCGTACTAGTGTAAGGCTACACCAGTACAAAATATTGTAAAAATAAGTTTCTTATTAAAAGAAGATAGAGACGAATTGCAGCAAGTGGTTTTCACCCACATTGGGTTTCCACCTTACATCGTGGTGTTCATGTGTGATTCTTGTGTGCGATGATATGTTCTATCTTACCGCACCTGTTTACTATTCATATGGTTAATAAATTTATGATGCACTAACTAAAGATCAACATTTAATGGATTAACTGAATCACAAGTTTACTGGATATACACTAGTTGCATTAGACATAGTTGCGTGTACACGTAGGTTTCCTTAACTGAAGTAGCATATATGAATCTGAGTATGGAAATGAAAAAGTGTTTGATTTGATAATACTGATTCATGCCCCCTCTCACTATTATTTCCAACAGAGATTTTGGTGGAGGATGTGCAAACTATATATCATATTATTTTCAATGCAAACAAGAGAGTAGTGAGGAGCCTCGGGTGTTTCAACAAATTTTTGATCCGAGGTGGAACCGACCTCAAGGTTGCGAGAACCTTACATAACCATTAGCTTGAGCTAAAGTGCCTTGGTAGCTTGAGGTATTTCCACTTCATCAGAAGATGTATCATATGGATAATTTGAGGGGCTAATATTCACAGGTGGGCTAATTTTCCATGCTTTTTCTAAAAAAGAGATTTGCCAATTTCCATTTTTTCATAAAAATGATTCGCCCAAATTTTAAAATATAAATTAATTTACCTTAAAAATAGCCAACATTATATAGAGGGTATATATAAAATCATATAAAATTGAATAAGTTTATAAATACATCAATAAACATTTTATAGTTTGCATATTAGGGAGTAGTGGGATTTGCTAATGTTTTTAAACTTCGAGATAATTTTCCATCCTTAAAATTTTCCCTAAGATTCTTCAAAGATGGTGCCTTAGAAATATCAACATTAAGTGAATCAGAATCGTGATCAAATTTATGAATAAAAATATCGTGACACCCACGATCAGAAAACTCAGGATGTGCATCGACATCCTCATGATTTGACAAATCATACAAAGGGGGTTGATGAGAAACATAATTTTTCACCCTTTGAATTTTCATAAAGAAAAGATGATAGATTGGGTGGATTTGAAAATAAATATTTGTCCTCCCCGCAATCAAATGATGAACTAAAATCTTGTGTGTTCTGTGAATGATCAAAAGTAGAAACATCTAGGAACAAATTTTCACAAGGAAAATCAGAAACAGAAAAATCACAGAATATGTCAGGATAGAGCGGATGAGGTGCAGACAAAAGGAGGTCATCCTTCACTGCAGGTTCTTCTTCAGATTCCCACACATAGTCATAAAAAATGACAGCACAGTTTGGTTGCTCAACAAAAACTCCATTGATAACTTGATCCTTGTGAACAACATATGTAGATTTTGGAATGGATGAACAGAATACAATACAATACGGAGGATCATAGGAACCAGAGGATGAAGGTTTATATAATGATATCACGTGACAACCATCAAGGTTGCAGTCCAAATTTGTGCAGATATCTAGAGTAGGTGGGGTGGGAGGAGGTAACAATTCTACATAAGGGTTAAAAACTTCTCCCACCGTGACCTATGGACCTAGTATTGTTTAATGAGAAATGGATGGAGGGTCACTTATGACAACAACATTTTTCAATCTTAGATTTGAAAGCTCTAACACTGAGGAATGTTGGGAGGGGTTCAAATGATTCTAACTCATGTGGTTTTTTAGAAATGTGAAGAAGATATTGAAATCTTTCTTTGATATATTTCTAATCCATTTCATCTTTCGAGATTTGAAAAGCAAGATTACGAAAAAGATCCCAAAATTGAACAATAGATCCATCAGGTGCTTTTCGTATTTCCAGAATTTTTTTATTAAGTGCTTTATGGTCATAACGGAAGAAAACATTACCTAACACTCAGATCTTGTGATTAAAAGAGTGAATAGAGGCTGTGGGCAATGTGAGACACCATTTATAAATGTGTCATTCAAATGTGTGAGAGAATATCCCACAGGTAATGTTGTCCTAGGGGACATCATTCCTTTCACAGAAAACTAAGAAGGTGGTGAGCACTATTATTGCAGCAACAATGTTGCAACTCCTGGGCTTCCTACTTTACTTTTATCAACCCGGTAGTTCATAACAAACTTGGAAGCGATGGTGTTGTATGCACAAGTACTAGTTCTTACTACAGGTTATCACTTGGTTAGCCGGTGCACGATCACTAGGAGCTCAAGCAAACTTCTATGGATTCCAAAAGAAGCTCTATATGTGATGAAAGTAAAAATATATATTACTCTACTGATGCTATTCTACTTGCAAAAAGGAAGACTGAAATGTAAAGCAAACCAAGGAAATCCTAAGTAACCAACTAATCCTAATTTTGCAAAAAGCGCTATGAAAACCATGAAAAGAATGCCATTATCTACTCAAGGAAGTAAACAACATCTACCTAAGCTATTTCTGAAATCAAATGAGCAAAAAAAACATCTTTTTTGGATTTTTATGTATTTTTATGTATTTTTATGTGAATCTGTCATGCATGTAATTTATTTGTTTGTGAATGTGGCAGCGAGTAGGTGGCTCTGGAGGGCGGTTTTGGGACTTGAGAGGATGTAGGATGGTGTGGATGGGTCCTAGGAGGTCTCAGGTGGCTTTCTAGAGGCTTTTCCCACAATCAGCCTTCAAAAGAAAGCCTACAGGAAAATCTAGAGGAGGAAAAACAACAATCTATAGGAGGCCTACAGGAGGAGGCCGAGAGCAGTTTTCACTATTTCGAAGGGGTGAGAGTGGGTGGATAAGGTAGATGTAGGTTGGAATGAAGTTTTAGGGCACCTAAGGTCTACCAAGAGTCATTAGGAGAGAGAAAGATGATTGTATTTGCTCAAGAAGAGAGAGGAAATTCTATGGAAAATGCAGGAAACTAAGGTAGAATTAAGGGGAGAATTGGGTGACCTGTAGAGCATGGATTAGATGGAAGATGGAATGGCTGATAGGCTGGACTACTGCTAGAAGATATCTTCTACATAAACAACTAACAGTCAACCAGTGAGATTAAGCATGCAATAAGCTAAGAGAATGGTTGATTTGACTAGTTTAGGAGGTAAAATGAGCCCATCCTCCTTAATCGCATTGGTCCTTATTCTATTTTCATCCACCTATGGGTCCTTATTCTTTCTTTCTCCAACTCAAAGAATAGTGGAATTGCGAATTTGTGTGGAATGATTCTTCCCCCCCCCAGAAGATTGTAGTAAGAGCCAAGACTAGGCTGGGGGTTAGGTTCTTGTGCCTCTGTTGTTTCCTCCTTCCCCTGTGGCTATCCTTCTACCCTTTTTTCAAGTTTTTCGGTCTCCTGTAGTTTTGACAAGGTCTCTTGTAGAATAGTCTATGCCTCCTGTAGAACTATTTTTGAGTCATGTAGTTCTACTTTTTCTTTCCATGTAGGAGATCTAAGAGTACCCCTTTCATAAGTAATAGGTTCCTTGGAAGGGGATTCTTTTCCTTGGGCAGAGGGTGAATCTTCAATAACAATAGGCACTTTAGAAGAAGGCTGGGGTTTCCCTACTTTTATCCTTGTGCTCTTCCTATCCCTAAAATACATTCAGGCTTGCCTCTTCCTCTTTTGTTTTGGTTTCATTGGGGTGCTAAGGGCAGTGAGAGCAACTGCTGCCTCTCTTTCTAGGGTCTCAGGAGACACTTCTGTCTGTTCTGCTCCTTTTCCTCCTTCTGTCTTTTTCTCTGTCTCTATTTGTTTTGTTTCTCCTTGCTCTATTTTGGTTTCTTTCTTCTACCCTTCGTCTTCCGCTCAATCGCTAGTTTCTTCTTCTTCTCCCCCTTGCTGCTCTTCCTCCTCACTACCAATGGGGCTAATATCATAGGTCAAGGCCTTGATGTCATCTTCAACAGTCATGTTTTGGAAAAATTCCCATGCTATAGAGATTGTAAACGTATGGAGGGCTTCTTCCACTAAAATTTTGATTAACCCATGGTGAGATAGCTGGTCTAGATTTCCTTGTTTTGCTTTAGTACTAGAGGACCAATGAGGGACTGTAGGAGGAAGTAAGGGATACTGAGCTTCTGAGGGGCTAGAGTGTCCATGCCATACCTTAATTCATGCATGATTCTAGAGTGGTAACCATAGACAATGCTATACCTCCCCTCACAGGAAATATATTTGATTATTTGACATCTCACTTCATCCCAAGGGTATGGTATGCTATCTCTTCTTATGCCATTCTTATCTTCTACAGGGGTTTCATTGTTTTGGAAGAAGTTTTTATTGGCAGCCTGGCCAATTGGTTTTTCATCCTTGCTCCAAGGCAACCCAAGAGGAAGGGTAGTGACCCTACTAATGAATTTAGGGGTTATCTCCATGGAAAGGCCTCTAAAAGTGATAGTGGCATGTGTTCTATAATGAGGGACCAAAGAGTGGGAAAATTCCTAAGCAATTTCCTCATCATACCCTTAGAATTTCTCAAAAAAGTTCATCCAACTGGCTCTTGTGAATATGTTCACTACTTGGGGGTGCGTGTGGAGCTTGGAGGAGTCGGTTGGCTCCCTCCTCATGAAACATCCTATCATTTTGTCTATGCTTCCTTGGAAAACCAAATATAGAAATGGGGAGAATTTTTTTTAAGAAAAAGAGACTGTGTTTCTTTTAACAATAACCAGCAATTTTTATGAATTTCCTCCACCCAACAACTCTATTTTATCCTCAAAAACTAAACCACTGTTAGCATATTTTGATATTCAATGGAGGTGTGCCAAGAACCTACCTATGCAGCCCAAGAATTGAGCTAAAAACTTTGTTTTTCCTCATTAAAATAGCTTATTGGCCCTCTTGTAGAACATTGCCAACCCTCCTATAGGATTCCTGTAGGTCTCCTATAGAACTTGTAAGTGCTTCTGTAGAATGCCGAGAGTAGAGATATTGGAGAGACTAGTGGAGAACGATGGGTACGAGGCTTATAGGGGCACGAGAAGGTAGCAGGAGTGCAGTTTCTAGGAGAGAATGAAGGAGAAAGGTGGTGATAGCGCTTTGAAGAGGAGTACTTATGACATTTTATGGATATTTCTAATGATGGAGGGTGAGCTAGCCAAGTGTACGTTGGCCCCATTCAAACCATTGTTTCCCACCTACCTTGTCATCATTTCCCTTTCCTTGTAATCATCTCTCATGATTGCATCAGAGTTCCCATCGCCTCTACTACCTGTCCTTGAGATCTCTCTTGAGTTTGACTAAGTGCACATGTGGTGACATCTTCGGATGAGTGAAGTCAACTAGATGAGGGTGGCCAAGTTAACTGGCCACCTCAACCCCACCCAACCTCAACCATCTTGTTTCTGTTGCATGCTCTCTAATTATACCAATGCAAATAGAGGAGCGGGTTAGTCACTTACCCGAGATCCGAATGTGTTTGTTGTGAGGTGTTATGGCCTTTCCTTCTACTGCATGCCTTTATTTTTGTTGATGCATGCTTATCTAGTTGCTGAGATATGGTTGTGCTGTGTGTAGGTTCCTTTCTAGCTGGATCTGATCTTCAAGATTCTGCTTCAACCTTTAGATTTTCATCCTCATGCTACTGATGCTAGATTTTAATGGTATCAGCTGCTACAGGAATTCCCATAGGAGCTCCTGTACTTGCTTCTCCCTTTGAAATTTTATCTTTTTCTGTGCTTGGAGTTGTGAGGATGATGCCAAAAGTGCAGATAGAGATGGGAAGGTAAAGGGTAGGTGTTGTTCATTTTGTATATATATTTTTTTCTTTTTCTAAGAAAACTATTTTTTCTAGGCAGGGAGAAGAATGGTGCTTGGGATATGATGCAGGTCTAGAAATGATGGAAGAGAAGTTTGAAGACTACAGGAGGATTTATAAATCCTTTATGAAGCTTCCCTGTTCCTCAAGCTATCTTTAAAATCCATTTCTCACTCTCTGTAATTTCTAATGGAGCCTCTTGTAGAAAAAATAGGGCCTCCTATAGAAAACATAGTTTTCGAAAAAAGGAGCACAGTGAGGTGAAAATAATGTCAAGAATGATGGAGAAAAGTGAGGGAAGGTAGGATAGGTGCTGGTATTGGTTTCAGAGCTCCCTTGGCACCTATTGTTGCTTCCTGTAATCCTCATGCACCTGCAATAAAACTAGAAATTCATATTTCTTTTTCTTTTTCTCTCTTTTTTTTTTGAAAACAACCAGGGTGCCTCAGTGAGGTTTTCACCCTAGCTACCTGCCCTGGGGGCTTCCAAGGGAGATTTTCACCTAGGGATCTTATCTTCTTTCTTTTCTCTTTTTTTTTTACATCACTGGGCCACCTCAGGAGAGGTTTTCAACCCGATGATGGGACTCAAGCACCTCATAGAGGTTTTCACTTGAGTCCTTATTATTTTTTTGTTTTTTTCTTTTTCTTCAATGAGTGGGTGAAGTGGAGGCTAAGACATGCTCCCCTACCATCACTGACTTATTCAATCCTTCAACGAACTCTTGCTTGGAGAGGGGTTTTTTGTATATTTTCAACTGATGTCCATTGACAAGCATGGGGATGGCTTCATCATCAATGGTTCTAATTAGAACTGAACCATTGCCATTACATTTCTCCATAGTGTAGGGTCCCAGCCATCTTGTCCTTATCTTGCCCTTCAAATCTTTGTATATTGAATCATAGAGTAGTTCCCAATCTCCCTTTTGAAATTGCTTCTCTTTGAAGTTTTTGTCATGCCATATCTTTCTCTGAAGCTAAACTACCTCTATATGGAGAAGGGCTTGCATTCTGTGTTCATCCAATCCATTGAGCTGGAGTAATCTTTATTTCTATGCATGGCTAAGGTCTAGGTCCAGTTAAGTTGCCATCCTCAGGGTGTTAAATTTAAATTCTATTGACAGCAAAGCCTTCTTCCCATAGACCATCTCATAGGGTGTAAACCCTGTAGTGGTCTTCCATGTTTTTTTGTAGGCCCAAGTGGCCTCAACTAATCTGTCCACCTAGTCTTTTCTATTGCTGCTCACTACCTTTGTCAGGATCCCTTCCAATGCTCTATTAATGACCTCCACATGCCCATTGGTTTGTGGATGGTAAGGGTGGAAGTCCTGTGCTTGATTCTATGATGTGTGAGCAGGTCTTCAATCAAATTGGAAGTGAACTGGCTGCCTTGATCTGTAACCAACTCTCTTGGATATTTCTATAAAAAATTTAGCTACTTTTTCCTTTTTCGTTGCTTTGATTCCTTTTGTCTCTGCCCACTTTGTCAAGTAGTCAGTGCACACAATGATGCATTGCTTCTATTTTGAAGGAGGGCTAATAGGCCCCACAACGTCCACGCCCCACTTCTCAAATGACTCAAATTCACTTCAGGTTGCATGGGAATTTCATCCTTTGGAGTGGGTTTCCCCATCCTTTGACACTGATCGCACTTTCTGACATATCTCCTTACATCCTGATGAAGAGTGGGCCAATAGTAGCCTGCTTGTAGTATCTTGAAGGTAGTTCCTTTTGCTGCAAAATGACCTCCGCAATTCCCTTCATGAAAAGTCAGGAGGATTTCAAAAAGTTACTCCTCCCTGACACATCTCCTCAAGATCTTATTTGGGCAAGTTTGAAGAGATTGCCCCCAATCTAGGTGAAAGGGACGCTTTTCCTTACTATTTTTCTCTTCTCCTTTGAGGATAGGTGTGGCGGGAACTGTGTTGAAACCAAGTAGTTTTCCATATCAGCAAACCATGGGGAGAGTACTAAGATAGCAAATAGGTGTTCATCTGGCATTTTATCATCCACCATTCCTTGTTCACCTGCAGGCGAATTTACTCGAGGAAAAAAGTCAGCAACAACATTTTCTTTACCAAGCTTATCAATAATGGTCAAATCAAACTGCAGAGTAAAAGAAACCATCTAATAATGTGAGCATTCACATCTGGCTTGTTCATTAGATATCTAATTGCAACATGATCAGTGTGCATAAAGGTTTGAAAGCCTGTGATATAATGTAAAAAATTGTTTAAGGAATGCACGACAGCTAGGAGTTCATTTTCAATTAACGTATAGTTCAACTCTGACTTTGACAAGTTTTTTCTTATAAAGCATATGGAATAAGGTAACTTTTCATCGATTTGTCCCAAGGCTACTCCTATTGCTTTGTTCAAGGCATATATGTGAATGTGGAAAGGTAGGGCCCAATTTGGGCCTCTCAAAATTGGGGCATTCATGAGTTTGCTTTTCAAGGTATCTAGGGCTTCTTGAGAATTTTCTGACCATACGAATTCGACATCTCGACCAAAAAGGCCAAAAAACAGAGAGGCTAGCTTGTTGAAATATTTAATGAACATTCGGTAATGCCTAGCTAAGCCTAGCAAACTTCTGACATCTCTCACATTTTGAGGAGGTGGGACCCTTTGGATAATGGAAATTTTGTTGGGGTCCACCTGCAATCCTTGTTGAGATATTGCATGACCTAGCACGGTCCCTTCAGTCATAAAAAATTCACATTTTTCTGGACTGAGAGACAGGTTCGTCTCAATACACTTGTCGAGAACTTTTCCTAGGTTAAATAAAGCTTCCTGAAAATCAGAACCATAAGGAGTAAATTCATCCATATATCTCTCTATTGCATCATGAACTAGTTCGAAGAATATACTTAGTACTGCTCTTTGGAAAGTGGTTGGAGCATTACACAAAGCAAAAGGAAGGACTCAATATGCAAAGGTACCCTAAGGACAAGTGAAAGTGGTCTTATCTTGGTCTTCCGGGCTAATTTGAATCTTATTGTATTTGCTAAACACATCTAGGAAAGAGAAAAAAAAATTCTGTGCCAGACCGTCGAACACTTGATCTATGAAAGGTAAAGGAAAATGGTTCCTTTTAGGGGCTTTGTTCAGTTCTCGATAGTCGACACAGATTCTCCACTTACCATTTTTATTTGGTACTATCACCAAAGGAGAGACCCATTCACTATCAAAGATGGGATAGATGAACCCTGCATCAAGCAATTTTGAAGTTCTTCCTTAACAATATCATTAAGTGTTGGATTCATCCTCCTTTGAGGTTGCCTGACTGGCCTGCAAACTTCCTTGATGTATATATGATGAGTACAAACTAAATGGTGCACTCCCTTAATTTCCTTATAACTCCAGGCGAAGGCATCTAAGTGATTTCTCAATAGGCTACAAGTTCCTCCTCCTGGGAAGTGGATAGGGATGGATTGATTTTCAAGGTTCTTTTTGGACTGAACTCTACATTCTTAACACAAAGAGAAGTGGAGTCAGTTGCACATAGATCAGTTGAGGGGTTGTTTTGGGTTTCTCTTACTATGTCCTCTAAAGGCGATACACTAGGAGGTGGATTTTGAATCAGGTTTTCAATCATATCATCCTCATCTTGTTGTTTTCCACCCATAGTGGTTTCTAATGTACAAAGCGGTGTAGAATAAACTTCATCCTAATCTTCCTCCTACAACTAGAGAGGTAGATCATGTTCTAATGAAGGTTGGGCAGGAGGATATAGGATTAACTGCTTGGACATATGCCCATTCTTTATGGTCATGTTCCCAGATTGATAGCTGATGTAGGCATCGACGGTAGCCAACCAGGGTCTTCCCAAAATGAGAGGATATCCAGTGACCTTTGCCTTGGGCTGGAGAACTAAGAAATCAATAGGGTAACCCCAAGAATTAATGGAGACCATCACATCTTCCACAATCTCCTCAAGGGTCATGGTGGAGCGCTCTACTAACTGTAGCATGGTTGTGGTCTTCCTCAAGGAACCTCGAAGGTTGAGTTTGATCATTGTGTCCTTTTTCATCACATTAATGGTAGCTCCCAGATCAATCAAAGTGTGTGGGATGATGATGCCATTGATGTGGACATCAACTACTAGGCTTCCAGGGTCTAGATTTTTCAGACAGATTACCTACCCCAACATCAAGTCAGATAGTTTCCCTATGACATTGATGGTTGGGGAATCTCTCTTTCAGCTTCTTGGATGCCTAAGAAATTCTCTTTAATCAATCTAATGTAGATAGGCACATCCTTTATGGCTTGGAGAAGTGGTATCTTTACACATAGATGTTTCAATTCCCCTAGGAGTTCAATTTCTTCTGGGGTAGGCTAGACTATCATGGATAGTATTTCAGGAAAGGGTGGAATTACTTTAGGTTCACTTTCCTCTTTATATTCCTCAACCTCCCTAGTTGGAGGCTGACTATCTGGGAGAACTTTCCTAGATCACAAGTTAATTTCCTGAATCTCCACAACATAAGTTGGGCATGATGGCTCCCCATTATATACTTGTTGAGCTTGTCTATTGTTCGGGTTCAGATTCAGCTGGGCAAGCATTTAGGGTTTCTTTGGTGGAGCAGGGAGTAATGGCTATGGTTGGGTAGGTGGTGGAGGCAAAAGAGTAGGAAGAGAGTTGTATTGGGGCCTACACCCCTGATGAGGTGCATTCCATTGAGGTGATGGTTGAGCATAGGATTGAAATGAATGGTTAGCTTTCTAGACATGATATTGAGATGAGAAGTACCAAGGAAGAGGTGTGGACTAGGAAGGATGAGTAGGGGGACCCAAATAAGGTACGAAAGTGACTTGGTTGGGGTGGTGGTATGCCTGGGATGTTCCTTGCATCCCCTACTGGTATGGTCTAGGTCCATGTGGCCTTCTTTGGTTTATGTAATAGAGTTGTTCAGTGGCTCCCTAAGCCCCTTGATATACAGCTTTAAGTCTGAACAAGGAAGGGCACTTATCTTTAGAATTATTCTCCTCACAAACTGAACAAACCTCTATAGAGTTCAATGGGCATTCATTCCTAGGATGCCTCTTGGTGCATCTAGGGCAAAATATGGCTAAAGCCCTCTCTGCTTCCTCTTGTTTCCTTTTGATATGCAAGGTATCCATTTGCATGGCAAGAGTCTGCAGCATCTCACTCTTGAACTCTTCCATCATGGTTCCAATTTGCCCCTTAATGGATGAGTTAGAGGAAGAGATACTGGCTATGGGTTGACTCCCCCTACCTTTCTTTCTGGCTGCTCTAGAATGGCTTCTAAAAATAGTCTTTATGTCTTCATAGGAAAGTTGGTAGATGTCTCCCCTGACTAGTAGATGGAGGGTGTCTAAAAGATCTTTCCGAATTCCTCTGAGCAGGATCATCTTCAGAGACTCAGGGTCAAGTGTGCACCCGACCCTTTTGTAACTAAGCTGGAACCTCTCCTCATAGTTTTCCAGGGACTCATCACTTCCTATAGTCATTTGGAAAATTTCTTCTTTAGTATCCTTTGACCTACAATAGTCTCGATACTTGTTGTTAGAGGCTTGCTACATCTAAGCCCAAGTTGTGATACTATTGTCAGGTAATCCCATGAACCAGTGCTAGGTTGCCTCCTTGAGAGTAGAAGGGAAAAGCTTCAACTTTTACCCATATTTTGCATAGTCATAGATTCGACAGGTAACAACAAACTCAAACAAGAAGGTGTCAAGATCTTCTGTAGTCAAACCATGGAAATGAGGTAGGGCGAAAGGACTTATATTCTTCATTTTGGTGTCCCCATTGGTCTCCCAAATGGGAAAGGTACCCTCTATTATTTCTCCATTCCCCCTAGCATTTATGTGTTAAGCCATTGGCTCCAAAGGAATGTTTTCTTCTTCTTCTTCCCCTATAGGTTCTTCAAATATGTTGGGCTATTCACCTAAAGGTTCTTCTTGATCGCAGCCACTGAAGAAGAGAGAAGGTTGGTTGTATGAAGCAGTGGGGGTGTTGGGGAAAAATTTACTTGAATTATCTCTATTCCTACGAGGCATGAAAATAAATCTTTTTAGTTGATTTTTGTTTCTTTTTCCCCACACTGATAGTACTTGCAACACTGAAATTGATTGAACAAACAAATTTCAACTAACTGAAATGAACTTGCTGAAATGAAAATGCAGAATTGAAGAGGAAAGCGAAAAAAAAGAAGGACTGAAAGAAAGGAAATGACTAATCTACTTTTGCTGAAATGGAAATTGCATAATTGAAGAGGAAAGCAAAAGAAATGCAGAACTGAAAGCAAGGAAATGACTAATATACTTTTGCTGAAATAAACTATTAGCAGAATGTTGCAATAGAAAATAGAAGAAAGTTGTAATCACAAAATACACTGATGCTTCCCTAGCAATGGTGTCAAAAAGTGGTGAGCACAAGTATTGTAGCAACAATGCTGCAACTCATGGGCATCCTACTTTACTTTTTTCAACATGGTAGTTCGTAACAATCTTGGAAGCAACAGTGTTGTATGTACAAGTACTAGTTCTTACTACAGTTTGTTACTTGGTCAGTTGGCGCAAGATCACTAGGAGCTCAAGCCAAGTTCTATGGATTCCAGAAGAAGCTCTATATGTGGTGAAAGGAAAAAGAGAGATTACTCTACATATGTTATTCTACTTGCAGAAAGGAACACTGAAATGTAAAGCAAACCAAGGAAATCCCAATTAACCAACTAATCCTACTTTTGCAAAAAGCACTATGAAAACCATGAAAAGAATGCCATTATCTACTCAAGGAAGTAAGCAACATCTACCTAAGCTATTTCTGAAAGTAAATGAGCAAAAAAATATCTTTTTGGATTTTTATGTGAATTTGTCATGCATGTAATTTACTTGTTTGTGAATGTGGCAGCGATTAGGTGGAAATGGAGGGTAGTTTTGGGACTTGAGAGGATTCAGGATGGTGTGGATGGGTCCTAGGAGGTATCAGGTGGCCTTCTGGAGGCTTTTCCCACAATCGGCCTTCAAAATGAAGCCTACAGGAAAATCTACAGGAGGACACAGGAAATCTACAGGAGGAAAAACAACGATCTACAGGAGGCCTACAAGAGGAGGCCGAGAGCAACCTTCACTGTTTTGAAGGTGTGAGAGTGGGTGGATAAGGTAGATGGAGGTTGGAATGAAGTGTTAAGGCACATAGGGTCTACCAAGAATCATTAGGAGAGAGAGAAAGATGATTGGATTTTCTTAAGAAGAGAGAGGAAAGTACATGGAAAATGCGAGAAACTAAGGCATAATTGAGGGGAGACTTGGGTGACCTATAGGGAATGGATCAGATGGAGGATGGAATGGTTGATAGGTTGGCCTGCTACTAGAAGATATCTGCTGCATAAATAACTGACAGTCAACCAATGAGATTAAGCAAGTGAGGAAATAAATGCATAAAAAAAACTAGAGTGTTTGCATCAAAATAAGCTATGATCTATAAAAGTAAATAATAATAACCATTGCATGAAAGAAAAACATGAAATAATACTATTTCTAATAAGGAAATGAGCATGATGAAGAAGTTCTGAGGCAAAGCAAACTAGACTATTAACCAACTAGAAAGTTGCAAACGCTAGAAGTCCTATAGATGTGGAAAATCTGTGTTTTTGGTGCAGCAAGAGGGTCTTTTCCTCAAATCACTATTCCAAAGGGAGGAAGAGAGGCCAAGGCACTGCTACTAGCCTTTTGGATATTTTCTTTATCATTGCTTAACCTGCTATAGAAAACACAAATGGAAGAAAACTTTTGAATCATCAAAAACAACCTATTCCTAACCATCAAAGAAATGCATCTATTAGCAACCTATTCTATAAACTGAAATGAAATCTATAAATACAAGTAAAGAGGAGCTTGGCTGCTTGGATTGGGCCCTAACCCAAGAACTTCAGCCCTCTGACGTAACTCAGTGCTAACTCAAAAAGGATTCCATCTTTATTCTCAAAATAATAACAAGATTACATGAACTGTCAAAACAATAAGCTCGAAGTTGATCAGAGTTTACATAAGCAAAACTGCAGCAAAAATTCAAAAAAAAATTGACCAACTCCCTAGCGAGGCCCTAGGCCTCTCTACTTATATAAATGAAGCTCCCAAAACCTTCCTCAAAATCAGGGAGGCTTGTCTTCCAAAACTCGAGATAAACATTAGTTATCCTCCACTTTGCTCGGTTGTCTACTAATGCATGACTTGGCTTCTTGTACTCCAAGTTGAATGAAGGGAAATTTTGAGTGAGGAGTAATAAATGAAGGGGATTCCCTTTGATAAATCCTCTCCTTTTTCCACTTCGAGTTATTGCTGCCATTTGTCCACTGGGTCCTTGACTTTGACCACAAAAATAATCTGCATTAAACACATATTAGACCTCATGGTATCATAACTACCTCAAATCACTCTATAAGCATAAATATAATAAGAAAATCATGAAATAAGCTAAGAGAATGGTTGATTTGACTAGGTTAGAAGGTAAAATAGCCCATATAATTACCCATTTATGAGGCTCATTAGAAGGAAACTTTGTGTCTTAACGGGGTTGTTCTGCTTTCACCGTTCTATTCAAGTCATGAAAATCCATCAACAACATCCTCTGACACTTGGAAATCATGTGCATGAGACAAACATGCCAAATTTGAGATTGTAATAGTATTTAATGATGTGGAGAGATTCAAAACAAGCTTTGAGGGCTCAACTTGTCATTTGTCCCTCCTTCTAGCACCATAAATGTTGATGGCGTTGGACCGACCAACATGTCAAGTGATATCCTTGGTAAGAAAGCCTAGCTATACCTCAGACCATTTCGAGTAGGAGTCCCAACAATGGGTAGTAAAGTAGTGCCTTAACCATGGTAGAGTGCAGAGATAAGTATGATAACTTTGTCAGAAGCAAGTGTATGACTTTGCAACGAGTCAAATGAGATGCATGGGGGTTCTAACACACAAAGGGGAAAAGGAAGTGTGTCCTTTAGAAGCTTGTAATAGTACACAACCGGAAAGGAACACACGAGTGGAATGACATCACAAGATGGAAAGCAAAATAGTCCACAACCCAATGTGACAAGTTAATCCAAAAACACAACTCCAACAAGATTCATACAATTTCATACAAAATAGTTCATACACAAATGCGTAAGTTAAATAACATACATTGCTAAAGCAACCAAAATAGTCCAACTACAATAAAAACATATCAATAGTACAAAATGGATAATTAGTTACTAAAAAAATGACTAAAATTTACATATAGACGACCATTTTTTAGTCGAGGGCTAATAGTGGCTAATTTATAGTATCTTATAACGCGACAAACTTTTAGTTGTTTTTAGCTTACTCATTAATTGGTTGTCTCAATTTTATCGTATAGTAGTATATTTAGTCATAAATTTAGTCATTCATTTAGTCATTCATTTTCATAATTAATGAACAAATACACAACAAAATATACTATTATATGATCACCCAAAAAAACCAATTAATGACCAGAGAAATATGACCAAAATGTTGGTCGTGTTATAAGATACTGTAAATTAGCTATTAATAGTCATATATATGCAAAATTTAGTCGTCATTTCTAATCACAAATTTATCATTTACAGTAATCACTTATATTTTTTTGTAGTTTCATATTCATTATATAAACAACTAATTTAGTAGTTTATATTCATTTCACTTACTTTCATTAATAAAACTATGTTAAAATTGGCAACTAGGGCCAATCTCCATGTGGATCACCATATTTATTGCTTCTGATATATTACATAGATTCCTCTCATTGAGAGGTTTAGGATTGATCTAAAGATCGTCCGATTCCGATAAGTATTTATGGAGATATTAATTTATTTTTATTATGGACAAATTGTCAAGGTCGTCCAGCAAACTTATGTAGGCTCAGAAGCCCAACAATCACGTCTATTCATCCTCAACGTTTGCATATAAATACAAGGAAATTTCTCCTCATTTGGACAATTAATTCACTCATCTTCTCTCTCTCTCCTACGCATAAAAGGAGCCTCTCTCTCTCTCTCTCACACATGTGGCTAAAAGGGAGATGCCCTAGGGAAATGAAGATGCAGAGAGAAGGACGCTAGGGCAACAAGTCATCCCTTTGACCAACATTGACCAAGAGTTGACCATCCAGAAGTGTGGATTGGGTATGGTTGCCTCCCCTAGGTGGGTTACAATTTTTGGCATGAAAACCGAGGTGACCTCTGGTTTGACTGGTGTTGACTGCCCTAGTTTAGGGCTACAAGTTGACTTCAGAAATCTACAAATTGACTGTACTTTTGGGTTTGTTCAAGGGTTGTTTCTTCAAGTTGTTCGAGGATAAGTTGACCGAAAATTGACCAAGCATTTTAGAGGTCAATTTCAACTAGTTTGACCAAGTTTGACTTTGTTGATCTAGGGTTTACTGCTGATATGAAATTACAGAATTCAGATTTGGTACTATTTCTCTCTGTTGAACTATTGAAGATAAAAGAAGATTTGATCAAAGGGTTTCCCCACATTGGGGTTTGTCCCTGGCTAGCTGCCACATCTTGTGTCTCTTTTCTTGGCTTATTTTATGTTGATCATTTAATGTTCTATCTGCACTTTACTTAATGTATATGTCATTGTTAATCTATGGATAATAAGAACAAAAATAAGTAAACTGCTCTAGTCATAGAACATACCATAATTTAACATGGTATCATAGATGAGGTGAAGACAAAGCCCAAGCAAGAGCAAGAGCAAGAGCAGTCACCGAAGAGAAGGTTCGCAAAGCTATCTTAAAGAAATCATGGGGTCCTCAACACACTTCCTTGTTGAAAAAAAATTTGTGAGGAGTCTACCTATCACGGATCGAAGATGTCTCTCGATCTAACATTAGAAGAGTAGGAAGTGTTGAACCATTTGAGAGGCGGGATTATTGAGCCTCCATCAAATGCATCCGCTACTGCTAGGAACAAATGGACCAAGGGAGAAGTCAAAGCAAGGAAGATCATGTAGGAATCTATCGACAAGCACT
This sequence comes from Pinus taeda, assembly GCA_000404065.3. Lineage (NCBI taxonomy): Eukaryota > Viridiplantae > Streptophyta > Pinopsida > Pinales > Pinaceae > Pinus > Pinus taeda. Next base: position 50,215 of record APFE030285399.1, read on the forward strand.
TAGTGGCCTATGTTTCCAAGTTGAACACCTCCAAGGAAATCTACGATAGGCTGGTGAGTTTAGTTAAAGTTAATGATTCAAATCAAGTCTTGGTTCCTAGAAATAAGTTGAAAGAAATTAAGAAGGGCAAAGATGAGAGTATGCAAGCATATTTCTTAAGGATCACGAGATCAAGAACGATCTCCTATATATTGGGGAAGTAATTCCTGACAGGCAAATGACACTCACAACTCTTGGAGGACTCCCATCTGAATGGTATATATTTAGGACTACTCTTCTCAACAATAATGTAATTCATGGATTTGAGGAATGAATAGCTAGATGCATTCAAGAAGAAACAAGGATGGAAGAGCAAGAAATGCCCATACTTAAAGGTCATCCCTCTACCTTTGCTTCTCATACTAAAAAAAGAAACAATTCTGGTGCTAAATTCAAAGGAAAGGCTGGAACAAAGGGTGGAAGAAAAGGATGATGTTACAATTGCAATAAAATGGGTCACTATGCAAGGGAGTGTCCTGATAAAAGGGACTCACATCGGGATGATGATCAAAATCCCTCTCAAGGAAAACAAAGGAATGGAAGGTCAAATGGCAGAGGTAAAAGAAGTGTCAGAAATCAAGGAAGAGGACAACCATTCAAAAAGGCAAGAAATTTTAGGTATGAATCTAACAATGTTAATAATAAGCAAGATGAATATTATCTACTAGCTGCTCTATCTACTACTGCTACCCTAGACTCGCTAGGAAATTGGCTTATTGATAATGGTGCCTTAAGGAACTTCACTGGTTACAAAGAAGCTCTTTATAATTTGATAGAGAAGGAAACCAACCTGGAAATTTTTCTTGGAGATAATTCAAAATATCCCGTGAAAGGCATAGGAAATGTCACTCTTCAATTGAATCAGGGTAATACCATCCACTTACAAGATGTATTATATGTACTTGATCTCAAAAAGAACTTGGTGTCCATTTTGGCAATGGAAGCAAAGGCTACAAGGTGGCCTTCAGTGATGGCAAGGTACATATATGGAAAAGGAATTTTAAAGATGCTTTTACTCTTGGGTTTCGAGTTGATTCATTATATCAGGTCGGAGAAAGTTTGTTGGGTGTCATGTCTTGTGACACATCTCTTTAGCCCGAACTATGACATCAGAGGTTTGCTCACCTTCATTATAAAGCTCTACCCGATGTAAGAAAAGTGGTAACCGAGATGCCTGAGTTCAGATTAGAGCAAGAAGATGAGTGTCTAGGATGTGTCAAAGGAAAGATCAAAAGGGGACCATTCCCCTCAAGCCAAAGCAAGACCTCCGATATATTGCAGTTGGTTCACTCAAACATATCCAGTATGATGCATGTGAACTCCTTGGGAGTATATTTATATTAGCTCACTTTTACAAATGATTATTCTCACAAGAGTTGGATATACTTCTTGAAAAAGAAGGATGAAGTGTTCTCCTAGTTTTGGCACTTGAAAGCCTTGATCGAGAATCAAACCGAAAAGAAGATCAAGACCATAAGGACTGATAATGGGACTGAATATGAATCCAATGAGTTTCATGAATTTTGCAAAGAGGCTTGCATTAAGAGGGAGACTACTACACGATATACTCCTGAGTATAATAGTGTGGTGGAGAGGAAGAATTGTATAATTGTGGAAGTTGTCTGTGCGATGCCCCATGATCAAAGACTTCCGAAGTTTCTATGGGCTGAAGCTGCAAATAGCGTCATATATGTACAAAATTGATGCCCTCATCAAGCATTGGGTTCCAAGACTCTTGAAGAAATGTTCATTGGTAAGAAACCTGGCGTATCTCATTTTAGAATTTTTGGAAGCCCTGTATATTTTTATGCGCCTAAAGAGAAAAGGAATAAATTGGGTGCATCTAGAAAGAAAGGAATCTTCGTGGGCTATAGCGAAAATACTAAGGGCTATAGAATCTATGTAGCTAGTCAAAGGGAAGTCAAGATTAGTCATGATGTCACCTTTGACAAAGATATGGCTCTTAGAAAAGTAGACAATCTTCCTACTTTAAGGGGATCTAGAGAAGATGACACCCAGAGGAACCTTCCGTGAAAGTAAGAAGCCGAACAAGTATCAGGGATACTTGACCATAATGAGCACGATCATCCAAAATGAGCCTTTGTCATTCATAGATGTTGTCAAGCATCAAGTATGGAAGGATGATATGACCAAGGAATATGTGTCCATTATGAAAAACGATTTTTGGGATGTGGTCCCTAGATCCCAAGACAAAGTAGTTGTCACTTCAAAATGGCTTTACAAGATAAAGCATGCAGTTGATGGAAGTATGGAAAAGTATAAGGCTCATTTTGTCACTCGTGGCTTCTCCCAGAAGGAAGGTATAGACTATGATGAGATATTTGCACCTGTTTCCTGATATAGCACCATCCGCTCGATCATAACCCTTGTTGCTTCGCAAGGATGCAACCTACATTAGATAGATGTCAAGACTACGTTGTTGCATGGTTCGATAAAAGAGGAGGTCTATGTGGAGCATCCAGAAGGATATGAGATTTATGATCAAGAATCTCATGTTTGCAGGTTGAAGAAGGCCCTCTATGGGCTAAAGCAAGCACCTCGAGCATGGCATGAGAGGATCGATAGCTACCTGATGAAGCTGGGATTCACTAGGAGTGAAGCCAACCCTAACCTTTACTTTAAGGTTATAGATGACAAGCCTCTCATATTGGTTCTATATGTTGACGACCTCTTTCTAACAGGTGGAGACCCTCTCATTCATGAATGTAAGAGGGAGTTGGCTTCTAAGTTCGAGATGAAATACATAAGACTTATGCACTATTTCCTAGGACTAAAGTCTGGCAGAAACTAGGGGATATTTTCCTATCTCAAGGAAAATATTTGGTGAAGATTTTGGAGAGATTCAGAATGGAGGATTGCAAGCATGTAACTACCCCAATGGATCTTGACTTCAAGAAGTTAAGCGGTAGTGTTGTCGGACCTATTTTACGAAATGCTACGGAGTATTGTCAACTTGTCGGAGCATCAATGTTCTTGGTGAACTCCCATCTGGATATATGCTTTGCAGTCAACACATTGAGTTAACATTGGGTTGAGCCTCACTACTCACATTGGATTGGTGCCAAGAATCTATTGAGATATATTTGTGGCACAATCACTCATGGGATGAGATACACTGTCGGAGATGTGAGACTACTTGGGTATACTGATGTTGATTGGGCAGGCAATGTGGTGGACTGTAAGAGCACTTTCGGGTGTTGTTTCTCTTTTGGATCTACCTTGATATCCTGTATGAGTAGGAAGCATAAGTCGGTGGCTTTGAGCACCACCGAGGTAGAATATATTGCTTCTAGCATGGCCTCTTGTGAGGTAGTTTGGTTGCGAAAGCTCTTCAACGAGCTGTTTGGATTTACATTGGATCCTGTGTGACAACCAGAGTGGGATCCATTTATCATAGAATCCCGTATTTCATGATCACTCTAAGCATATCTATCAGGTGCCACTATATTCAAGATATGGTGCAACAAGGAGAAATAAGGCTCCAACATATTGGCATAGATGAATAGGTTGCCGACATTTTGACAAAGCCCCTAGGAAAGGTCAAATTCTTGACTTTTCGAGAATGACTTGGTGTCATTCAGAGACCCTCTTATGAGGGTCGAGTATGATGTATTGAGCTCTAGGAGCTCTAGGGCGGCACGAGGTACTTCTTAGAGCGACATGTGACCACAGGGAAACTCACCATCCCCTGGTGCTGTACTATGTACAGGGTAAAGGTTCAACCTTCCCCTATGAGACCCTGTGGTGACTATGGAACAGGATGATTAGTTCTCCTATGGGCCAGGATGATTCATTCTCCGTGGCAACTGTGGAACAGGATGATTAGTTCTCCTGTAGGACATGATGATTAGTTCTTCATGGCATCCACTGGACATGATGATTCGTTCTCCCATGGACAGGATGATTAGCTCTCCTATCGAGGCATCCTACCCATGTAGTCTAGGACTCATGGGAAGTACCTCTCATCTAATCAATGAGTAGGGAAATCAGGATAGGGACCATAGTAGTACTATATATGGATGCATCGTTGTATCTACTGTACTCCCTATGCTAGGATGAACTTCATTGATCTAGGATCAATGATACTGATATGGGAATAGTGAGAGTGTTTCACACTCTAAGACTAACTTTGGGTCAGTGGAGGATGGTATGATACATCCTCAATCATTTCTTCTTCTTCATAGTTCGAGCAGAGCAGAGGAGAGCAAAGTAGAGTAGAGAAGAGTGGGGTCAAGCTCTATAGGATAGTGCATTTGATGGATGGATAGTAGTGACAGTCTGATGGATTGCAGATCAAGTTCTCCCTAGTTGAGAGGGAGTGTTAAAATTGGAAACTAGGGCCAAACTCCATGTGGATCACCATATTTATGGATTTTGATATTTTTCCTAGATTCCTCTCATCAAGAGGTGTAGGATTGATCTAAATATCATCCGATTTCGATAAGTATTTATGGAGATATGAATTTATTTTGACTATGGACAAATTGTCAAGGTTGGCCAGCAAACTTATGTAGGCTCAGAAGCCCAACAGTCACATCTATTCATCCTCAACATTTGCATATAAATACAAGGAGCATTCTCCTGATTTTGACAATTAATTCACTCATCTTCTCTCTCTCTCCTATGCATAAAAGGAGCCTCTCTCTTTCTCTCTCTCTCTCTCTCACATATGGCTGAAAGGAAGACGCCCTAGGGCAATGAAGACACAGAAAGAAGGATGCTAGGGCAGCATGTCATCTCTTTGACCAGCATTGACCAAGCGTTGACCATCAAGAAGTGCAGATTGGGTGTGGTGGCCTCTCCTAGGGAGGCCGCAATTTTTGGCATGAAAACAAGGTGATCTGACTTCTGGTTTGACTTGTGTTGACTACCCTATTTTAGAGCTACAAGTTCACTTCAAAAATCTGCAAATTGACTGTACTTTTGGATTTGTTCAAGGGCTATTTCTTTAGGTTGTTCAAGGACAAGTTGACCGGAAATTGACCAAGCATTTTAGAGGTTAATTTCAACTAGTTTGACCAAGTTTGACTTTGCTGATCTAGGGTTTTTTGTTGCTGATATAAAATTACAGAATTCATATTTTGTACTATTTCTCTCTGTTGAACTATTGAAGATAAAATAAGATTTCATGAAAGGGTTTCCCTGCATTTGGGTTTGCCCCTAGCTAGCCGCCATATCTATGTCTCATATCTTGGCTTGTTTTCTATTGATCATTTAATGTTCTATCTGCACTTTACTTAATGTATATCTGATTGTTAATTTGTGGATAATAAGAAGAAAAATAAGTAAACTGCTCTAAGCATAGAACATACCATAATTTAACAAAATATAAACGACTAATTTTGCTGTAAATTCATTTGTTCATTGTTAATCAATATAAACTACTAATTTAGTAGTTTTAGATTGATTTTATGTGTTCATTATTAATCAACATAAATTAATTAGTATGATTTTGCGACTAAAAAAAAGTTATACAATGTACATGTTCATCTAATATGAAAACAAAAAATTATATATGTTAATTACAATACTAAATAATATCAAGTACAACTCTAAATAATTTCAACCACGTAAATTATATTATATGAAATGTCAAATATTACAACATGAGTTTCCAACTTAATATTGGTTGGACTACAATTTATACATAAAATATTGTTTCATCACTTCAAAACATTATCATTGTGTTTCGAAAGAATTGTAGGTGAATTCACCAACTCTAAAAACTTGACAATCAGTCTCTATGTGTATATCTCATGCGAGATATTGGCTTTAAGGGTATCACTAGACCGGTTCTCTTATCTCTCTCTCTTTCTGCATTTGCCACTTCCATGTTATTGGTCTGCTCTTTCTTCAACTCCTACTTCTTACCATCAATACTTAGTTCCTCTTCTGAAAATGAAAGAAGATACAATGAAGAGTATAAGACATGAAAGAAGATGAATGTTGGAATATAAACTGAAGTAGACTACAAAAGATTTATAAGACATATACCTCAACATCAACTACGTCAATGCTACTTTTCCGTGGAAATGCAAGAAAATCAAACAAGTTTTATTCAATTAGGTGATAGTAGCCACTATGTCACCATATGACCTACATAAACAAAGCAAATAAAGTGCCACCTTAGAAAAAAGCCCCTAAAAAATCTGCATCCAATAACGAAAATAATTATTTAAATTTTCACATATATTAACTGATCATTGACAATACTAATATGTACTTGTAGTAGAAAAGGGCATATATTTACTGAAAATGTGAAATATAAGCATAATGTCTTCTTAAGCTAATACCCTTAAGATATTTAAATGTCAAAATATCAATGATATCAGACAATTAAATTTAAGGACTATATTAAAAAAAATGAAGGAATCAATACAAAAAAGCTATACAAGCCTTTTTTTTGGCATAGAAAAGATACATTGTCACTTAAAATAGTTTTGAGATCTCCTTATCATGTGATCTAAATTTATGGCAAAAATATCAATCATGAAGCTCAGGAAACTAAAACTAGTTTTATTCAATCGGGTGATAGTAGCCACTATGTCGCCAGATGACCTACATAAACAAAGAAAATAAAACGTGACCATTAAATAAGCATCTGAAAATTTTGCATCCAATAACGAAAATGGCTATTTAAATTTTCCCATATATTAATGGATCATTGACAATACTAATATGTATTTGTAGCAAAAAAAGGCATAGATTTACTAAAAATGTGAGATATAGGCATAATGTCTTCTTAATCTAAGACCCTTAACATATTGAAATGTCAAAATATTAATGAATTCTTTATATCAGACAACTAAATTTAAGGACTATATTAAAAAACTGAAGGAATCAATACACAAAATTTGTACAAGCCTTTTTTTTTCCGGCATAGAAAAGATACATTCACTTAAAACAATTTTGAGATCTCCTTATTATCAATCATGAAACTCAAGGGAAATTTACCTATGTCGCTTGAATTAAATAGCTTATGGAGTGCAGATGACCATCAACCAAGTATAGCACATGAATTAGTCTCGAACCTAATGACATTGCAAGTATAGTAGAACGAAAATAAATAGCTGAAAATAGACAATCTAAAATGCATAAACAAATAAATGAGTGAGGACTTAAAGTGGCATATTAAAGAGTTGACAATAGTCAGAAACATATGCAAGCTTCGAAAGAAATAGGTTCAAAGATCTATGACCTATAAAATTATCTCTTAAAGTTGTCCAACTATCAATGTTCAATAAGTAGCAAGTATTGCATAATCAATATGTTCTAATATATAATAGTCTCATAAATTATCCTAAGAGACTAACTCTGCCGCATACTAATATGACATTTTTGGAAAGATCTTATTCTGCTAGTAATTTCATGTGTGTAGATTCAAAACCACAAATTTCTATGTTATCTAAAAAACAATTTAATATCTCTATAAAAATTTATAATAGCATCGAATATTGAATATAGTATTCTATCCTACCACTGTGCCATCCTTTGTTGGGAAATCATTACCATATATGTTCAACATTGCTTGCCTACCATAACCACTTGTTGGATGAAAGTCATGAGGTTATTTGGAATTCCCTTCGGATATTCACGAATTTGGCTACTTGGGTGAGATCCAACTAGGTTGAAGTAGCTTAGTAAAATCATTCTCCGCTCTAGATCTAACTTATAAATATCATGGGCTATATCTTCAAGGAAGAGTTGAAGAAATAGATGGAAAAGTCATTAATACATGTAGCTACATGCCCATTTAACCACTAATAATGAAATTATTTAAGTAAAAAAAATGTAAGAATCTACTTAGAAAATATTAATAGTTATTAAAATATCAGTCACACTTAAGAACTAAAAAATACAATATGGAGATATAACTATTGGTGCACACATCAAGTTGAACAACATATCTTAGTGCATACATAGGGATTCATTGCAGAAAGTTGGAAGTATTCTACACAAGGAATCACCTTGGGTTGTCCATAAACTATAGTTGATGATGAAAAAACCATTTGATAAACATATTTGAGTAAAACATGATAATGCTTCAAGTTAAATTACTAAAAATAATTTATGAAATTAACATCTAGTAGTGTCATAATTGAGAAACATTGATACCTATATGCTTGTATGCAATGGACATACTAAAATGGAAAATCATCCATAAATGAGTAGCACACAACACTGATATGCATATCCTTGTATGCATACTAAAATGGATCACAATAATCCCCAACTATCTTACTCACTTGCATCAGCTTCAATGAAAACATTTTATATATTGATCTCAGAGCAACACTGAAGACAGATGTTATCCTTCCTTATAATTTTCATTTTTTTCTCTATTGACCCATTTATTATGCCACTAGGGAGGAATTGTATGCATCAAGATGATACACATCTTAATTAGAAAAAATAACAAAATACATTCTAAGATTCTATATCAAATTAAACATGAAACTTTCAAACAATCAAAATAGATGACATTTTTTCTTAAAATCAGGGATTTTTGTGCTTGTACGCTATGAAACACAAGTATTTTGAAAATCCATACCATTACATATTTCATATCTTTAATCATATTGAATCAAGTATCACAAAAATTTATGGCATTTTAACCAAATGGATGACCTATTTAGATCTAGGTGAAACAATGTAAATTTTTGAAAATTTTGCTCAAGTCAAATTGGTTTTATAATGTCCTCTTTGAAAAATATTTGGGAACTGATTTATGTACTTGTAATAAATCATATAGAATATCAAAATGATGATTTGATTAACTAAAATATCTCAAATAATTCCTTGATAACTCTTCTATCATTCGAACTCATGAATTAGCTTGAGCTGGCACCACGAATAACCATCAGGATAACAAATTTATGAGCGACTACATTTTGTGGTTGCATATTAGTTATTTCGGAATTGTTTCTAAATTTGATCCAATTCTTACAATATAAGAAAGTATCTACTAGAAAATGAAGTTAAAAAATAAATCAAGAAAATCAAGGATATTTCAAATCCACATACTTCATCCTTCAAGGAATCAGATATGAATAGAAAGAAGAAATAGCCATGGGATCACCATTGTCATCAATGTCCACTAATATGTACATCAAGTACTTTGAAATGAAGGTATTAGGATCCCTTCCACTAAAACCAAATCAAAGGGACCAATTCATAGATGTATGAATATCGAATGCTCTCATGGAATGAAAATCATGATTGAATTTCTCAATCATCTCAACAACCAAAATGAAAGCATCAGATTCATGATGGAAGTGGAAAATAATAGAAGCATTCCCTTCGTTGACTTTCTCATAAAAAATAATTAATATGGATCCTTATTGGCTTATCCCATCAAGTTTACCAGAATAAAAATCATACCACTAGATACTTGCACATAGATTCTCCTCATTATCCAATGCAAAAACAAATTGCAATCAACACTCTAGTAATGAGCCACTAGGCTCTTTGAAGATGGTCATAGAGCAAGAACTACAATACTTGGAAAAGGTATTCAAAATAGATGGCTATAGTGAGAGACAATATAACAACACTCTCCTAAAGGCAAAGATGATCTTCAAATAAGGCAGGAAGAAGAGAATGCAATATCAAAAATAACATTGCCTTACATCAGGCAGTGACATAAAATCACAAAAACTATGAAAATGGGTAGCGAAAAATTCACCATCTCCCCCCAAATACCATACCAGGAAAGTTAGACTATGTAAAAGGCCTAATCAATCCTAAAATGAAGGCATCCACACTATAACATGTTCTTTTGGAAAGATTTACATTGCAGAAATTGGTAGGTATATGCAAACAAAACTTAAGGAGCACTATGCTAATATCATTTGAGAACTCTACTCTAATGCCTCTCCATTAGCACAACTCTATAATATAGACAATTATAAATATCATTAACAGTGGCAAGGTTTAGAATTACCTTTCTGCAACCATGTTTGGCCATAATCTCATATAGGTTTGAGGTGCCAACTAGATTGTTCTTATAATAGTGGAATGGAATTGCTACACTTTCACCAACATCCTTCAATCCAGCAAAATGTATCACAACATAAAATCTACACCATGACAAAGCAAAGTTTCTAATTAGATTAAATAATTTACTACTTGTAAGGGTTTTGGTGCAACAAATGGAAGGATAGTACACAAATTGAAGAACAGAGAACCAGTCACCAACAACTCAACCATCGAAATAAGTAGTCTAAAGCTATATAATATTTGACAGTCTGCAACTATCTCTATTTTATATATGGTGCTAATCAGCATACCAAATTGTAGATGAAAAAACACAAATTATGACCTAAGCAATATTGAAACAAAATATAGCTATAGATGTAAAAAAAAAAAGGCATAAAAATGGAATATGTAAAGGAATGATTCATAACATTTTATACCCAATAAAAACATCAAAATAACATAAATAAACATATAAAATTTGATTTAGTATCTACAATTTAGAATGTAAAATGCATAACCAAATATACTACTTATTTGGCCAACGAAAAAACCTTACGTATGTCCTCTTTGTTGCAAATATCTCCCTGCAATCATAAGAACAATTCACTTTGATTATTCCTGTCATTTATAATACCATTTTTTCTATCATTACACCCTAACCATAGTTTAATATATATTCAAAGATTTAAGTGACTCTTCTAAGAAAACATAATATAACTAATTTACAAAGGAGACATCACTGTTGCAAATGACATGCAAATTGAAGACTTGTTTTCCATGATGATGGATGTAATTTCCTCTCGAAATATTAGACATTTTACAAAATCTGCACAGTTCAATATCCAAAATTCTAGCATCATGGTTTTTTTTTAAATCAATGCAATCCAAAGGAGGTGAAAGGTACAACTAGTTAAAATGATGTATCTAAAAAATGAATCTTCCCAAAAACCACAGTAATACAAGCCTTAACAATTTAAGAGTAAGTATATATTTTAAGAAAATATGAAAGATAGGTCAGACCATCTAAGGATTTATGCTCTGTTACAATGATTACCAATTTGTTTTGTTGAAGTTAAAATTTCCTCAAATTTCAAAGCCTGCAACTGATATCAGTGTTTTATAGGAATTCATTCTTTTAACATGACTTTTTTGGATTATATAAAAGTAAATTAAAATAAAATAAAAATTTGATACCTTCACCTGCCATACATTCTTGTCAATGCTCCCAATACATTCTCTCTTGCTTTTGCTGCGAAACTGTAATTTGTGTCCCTAAATACCAATGGAAGTTGAAAATTTGTTCCTGAAGCAATACAATCTGTGCCTTTTCCTAAAGAAATGCAGTTTGTTTCTATGCTTAAAATACATGTTGTTGTTCAAAACTTGGAGATTTGAACAATTCCCTATAGATGTGCTTAAACCTAAATCAACCTGTCAGAACAATGATCTATGTGGCATTAGAAAAAACTACTGCAACACTTTAACTCCACAAAATAAACAACTTCAAATTATAATTCTTAGAAATCTCTACCAAATTTTGGGATAAGGACCATTTCCTCCTACACTAATAAAACCTAACATTGAATTGTTCAAAGAATTTGTTTCCCTATACTAGATAGAGAGAGAGAATAATAGAGTGCAATGAATGTGCCATTATTGGTTGAATTCATATCTAAGGAAAATTATCAGGATTTGTCACAATTAAATATTTATTACCAACCAATCCTCAACCTGAGGTTAACTACTTCCTTCACTTGTCATCCTTGAGTCAGAGTTTTATCCATGGCACATTCAGACAATGGCTCACTATATTATTCTTATTACTGGGGCCACATGAATATCATTACCATAGAAAGAGGATCCACATGTCGATTTTGTTGTTTACTTTTCAATCTATGAGCATGACACCCTCAAATATAAAACACTATAAACCCCAACCATGAATTTGTTGTAGTAATAATCTTATCCATCCACCCATGTTACACACAAAAACTTGTAGATTCAACACACTCGATCCAATGGAGATGGTAGCTTCTAGCTTTTGAAAGAAAACAACATCTATCTACATGAATACATAATACATAGATGTTTTTTAAAGATATGGTAGTTTCCATCTTCCGGAAGAAAACAATATTCATTTATCTAAATATATAGATCGTTTTCAAAGAAAATAAATAGCTAGTTGTGTAGATCTAGCTCGAGTTGTTTGGTGAAAAATCTCTTTTCCAAGTGTATAGATTCAAGTCTCTGTGAACAATCCATTTTCCGACAATATATGTTCAAGTATCCATGAACAATCCCTTTTCCAATGATATAGATTCAAGCATCCAGAAACCCTTTCCCCAACTACAGAGTTCCAGTCTCCAAAAACATGTGATATTAGATATTTGAAATGTGATATTATCATCACAATTTTCATTTAAAAGATCTTAGAGATGATGTCTGAAACTAAATTTAAGGAGAAAATTTTTATGGGTGTCTACTATAATTTAGTTGTAGGATTCTGTTGATGTGTCCTTTTCAGAGAATTAAAAATTTGGGATTGAACCATTCCAAGGTACTTGGATTTCAAATCTTTTTCCAATGATTCATACAGTAAAACATGAATCGAAATTGTTCATTTTGATTTTATAGATGGATTCACAGATAATAAATTTGTAGAGTATGCAGATCAAGTTGTTTCAATCCTTGAAATTCTCACTGGATTCCAATAAAAAGCATGTTAGTAAGCCCTTCCGTGGCAAAAAAATAGTGTGATGTGGGCATTAATGATGGGTAAATTCCAGGTTTGCCACTGGAAAGTCATAATATTACAGGGATTTTTTGTTTTGTGTAAATGCAAAAAACCATAGGCCTATGAAATTTAGAGTTCCTGCACTGCAATACATGAATGCATGGGATTTTTACACGATAGGATTTGGGGTCCAATCCTATGGAGCTTGCTTACATTGAATTGCATGCCCTATATTTTAACACTTGCCTACACCACCTCAGTGAAAAATATCTACATTCCTTCGGTTGGAACTTGAAAGCATTTAACTTCAATGAAATCCTTTTCTCGAATACTTTCTGACACAATTGGCTCAAGGTTTATCCATTTTTCTCCTGGTTTGTGAATAGATAGATAGGTGGATGAGGCTAAGCAGTGCATGGAAAATATCCTGGTCGTAATGATTCTGGATAGGAAGTTGAGTCACGTGAAAAAATAAGCCGAGTTAATATGAAAACTTGACTCAAAATGAAATCCAGTAAATGGGTATGATTTACTAGTGGCATTTGAAAAGGAAATAATAGGATCTGAAGAGAATGATTTATGCCCTTTGTATGTATATCACCACTAAACAAATTAGGACTAGGTAATGAACTCCAATTAGACTGAGATGCAGATGCAAATGTAGTGATAATTGATGATCTATCATGTAATTAAAATGCAAAGGTATTGTAAATGACTGAAAGGCATCTCTAGTAGAAAAATAAGATGATGAATTGAATAGCTCGACCTTCATTCTCAGGTCAGCTATAGGCTGGGAGGATGAGCTGAAATTCTGAGGCAAAAATTCAACTCCACCATCATCAAAAGTGGTCCCATCATTCAAGTCAAAATCTCTCAGAACACATGAAGCTCCAAGGGACGATGCACTAGTGTCAGCCTTCAAAGTCAATCCAAAATGTTCAGCATTGATACCAAGAGAAATTTTGATCAGTTCATTCTCCCCACTATCATCAATGTGATTCAATTCTAAATATGAATTCAAAGGACTACAAGGCCTGGTAGGAGCAAAAGGTTCAACGATTGAAGATATAAATCTTTTCTACTCATATCTCTACATCCAAATCTTATTTATGGTTCACATATTTGAGAAGATAAATGTGTTGTTATTACCCCATATTCATATTTTTTTCTCATAAGCCACATTAAGATAAATATATAATGAATCTCTATTTCCTTTTCCAATTGAATTAAATGCATCAGAATATGAAATTGGTATTTTGGAGATAGGATGTTGAAGGTCAATTATTTCTCTAGTATCTACTGGTCAAAAAGCATTTGTTGTTCCAGATCTTTTCTAGCCTAGTTCTCCTATGATTTTCATTGGATTTATTGAAGGAATGAAAGGTCCCTTTGACCTAGCAACAACTACAATTGGTCTTGCTAAGATAGTGCATGATACAATAAGGGGAACATAAGCACTTGTGTAAGGCACAACTGATAAATGAGATGCTAATGTGGATAGTGTTGTGTCATAATGACTTGCTTCATCTAGTTCAATAAATAAGTAAGTATTTATGATGAATCATTGCTTTCATCATACTTTGCGAGAGGGATGGTTGTTGCCATAATTTGTCAAAAGAATGCAATTCATCTCACCCTGCACTCTATACTATTGTTTTCAAACAAAATTCTTGATGTTCTACAAATGTTGAAGATACAACTATAATGCTTTGTGGACCTTCATAACCAATATTAGAAGATACCTTTGAAATCTCATTATGTTTGATTTGAACTCTCCTTTCAATGTCACAAATATCAATAACAATACAAGATCCCTTCTCTGTAGTAACATTTTTCTTGTGATAACTACTAGTCACACCGATTCCTTTATTTGCTACTTCTCTAGATGCCATAGTCTGTTGTGGTTCCATGCACTCTCTTTTTTCGATCAGAGTTTCCTGAGTTTCCTGACTTATATGTCATGCTCCTGGCAATAAGAAGATGTTAATTACTTTTGTGTTCACCGTTTCCTTGGTATTCATGTTCAATTCCATAGGTAGAATGATATTCCTTGGCATCAAGCCCGTCAGTACTTTTATTTTGTTGATAAGACAAACTTATATCCTCTACATATTTATCAGGCAACTTATTATATCCAGACTGCTTGTCATGGCCCTCTTCCTTTTCCAACCTTGTTTGCCACTTGATGTGTAATTTGCACAAAAATCGTTTTCAAAAAGGCCCGCATGATAATTATTTGGCTCCCTAACATTAGAATCAGAGGCCCCTTATGCATGGAACATATCCTTCACTTGGATTTTCTTGGTTTTCATTTCCAACCTATTTTTCCTTTTCCAAGCAATGTTCACTAATTCCTTGGTTGTCTCCTTGTACACTAATGCCCTTGAGATGTACCTTTTCTTCTTGTAAATGAATTGCATCCTGTATTTGGTCTCCACCAAGTACCTCTTGTCTGTCTCTTCTCTCTAGTTCAGATTTTTTTTCACAGTTGAATCCAATCCATCTTTTCCTTTGATGTACAGTTATTCAACATCATAATAGAACTCATCCCTTGGTTTTTCCCCACCCTTGTTTGAACATGAGTGCTCTTGTGTTCCGTCTTCAATAAGGCCCTTTATACCATCCCTTACCATAGCAGCATTTACAGTTTCCAAATCCCTCATAGAGGAATTCAAAGCATCCTCCTTTTTACTAGTAAATTCCAAATTTTGAAATGTATCCAGGTTAGTTCTAGAAGCATCTTGATGATCCATGGAATAGTGATCATTATTTTCTTTCTTCATAATCAACACATTTTGACCTACTACATCATCATTCCGAGGTGAATTGAGTTTGGATCCATAACCTAATAAACCATCCTGGCCTAAATTCTCTCATGTTCTCTTGAAAGGTTTTATATAATTGCCTATGACATTTGCATTCTCATCTTTTGATATTTCAGTCACAACTATGCTTACCAGTAAATTCATACAGCGTTGATCCATGCTACTATTTTTGCTTGAGAATGGATAGAGAATCCTTCACTAGTACCTTCTGAGTTCTCACTAGGTTCACAACATTTTCTTCTTTCTATCTCAGTAGTCCCGTTTGCCAAGTCTTCCTTTCACTTTTCCCTTTCACCAAGGTCTGAAGACAAAATTTGAGCTGTATTGCACATTTCCAACATTTTTTCACTATTTTCACCATTAATGCTACACTTCACTCCTCAATAGGTATAGAACTTATGGATTTGGTTTTATTTCTCTAGAAATCCTCTGTATTAACCTTTGGAGGGGAATTACCATCAAAAATAATATTCAATTGTTTTATCTTCCCATAGTGCACATCTTATTTTTCTTTCTTTCCAAGAGAAAGCCCATGGTTCACAGGAATTGCTTTATCTACATTCAATCCACAATTTACACTTCTAGTAGGGCTTCAGGATGTGTTAGGAAGTCTTCATATCAAGTATCAACCTCTGAATGTTATCCCTTGTCAGATAATTTTCCAGAGTGTCAGTCTTTTTCACCTGATGCATTTCTACTGTGTGACTATGCTTTCCCAACCATGGATTCTTCATGGCTCCCTCATAGAAGTGAACTCTGGACACTTTTGATTGAAATATTACATGGTGAACTAGAAAAGAGGACTTATTACTAACTAAACATACCATATAACTCTGAGTATCTTGTTTTTTGAAGTGGACTAGCAACTTTTGCAAATATATAATGAATCAAATACAAAATTTCCTCTTAATTGTAAAATCAAGCAACAAATTCCCTTTTTTATTTATCAAAAAAGCATTGTTGGAACATGAACAAATTGATCTATTCATTTAAAACATTCAAGGGATATAGGATCAACTATATCATTAAAAAAATATCATAAGAAAAAAAAAGTAAAAAATAATGACAAGATGTGGTGAAGTTTCAATGTCTTTACCAGATTGTTGTACTGCAATCATATCAGTTGAAGCAATCAGTAGCAACCGTACATAGTGGCACAAGAGTTGTGTCCCATCTTTGCCCATGGAATCTTGTTTGCCCCATTCAAAAGAAAAAAATAGATATTCCATTAGTCCACTATAACATAAAGTTGCATTCTTCACCCATGTTTCTTTCTAATATTTTTCAAGAACACCTTTAATGTTATTTTCAAATCAAGAACTAAATACAATTACAATTGTATTAAATTTTGAATTGTTTAGGATGTAGAAGTACTCAAATATGAGCAAAAGAGTACTAATTGAAAACAAAATTATAATAATAAGGTGCATGAGGCTTCATTACATTTTTAAACTTGAAGAATATAGAGAATAAATCAAAAGTTCCTAAATTCCCAAACCATGCCAGTTTAATATAAACTATGAACTCAATTAGAAAATTGGAAAATTCCAGAGAGGGAATGAGAGAAATTTAAAGCCACATGAAAATATCCATCCAACACTTCCCTTTGGGTTGATTAGAGGAAAATAGATGCATAAAAAATTCTAAAGAGACACAATTTATTTATCTATACATAATGGAATGCCACTGATGAAATTTGAAATCATAGTATTACAATATCCTTGCAAAATGAAATGACGAGGTAGTCCTTGATAATTGATTTCAAATCCATTAGATCAACTTGCAATTTTTTTAGGAAAATGCATTTAGCATACCAAGATCCATATCTTGAGAAAGCCAAGCCTTTGTTTTGTTCCAGCAAAAGCCTTCATATTAGCAACAATTAGCTACAACATCTACTTTGCTAAACATAGACACCCAGTTGTTGTCTTTGCATTTCCAAACATGTCTTGAAGTAAAGGATATTTTCTAAAAGGCTTTTGTTCCCTATTAAGAGATCATTTTCAAAGACCACTGGAAAGATCTCCTACATCAAGCCTTATAACCATGTCCCTCAATTCACTTCTTTTACTATCAGACTGCCATTGTACAACAACCATAGCCTCGGCCTCTCTCATGGAATCCTCCATGTTTTCTAGAATGTTAATGCTTCAGATAGATTCTCGAATACAACTCATCATTGCACCACTAACAGTATCAGGATGCTCTTTACAGGTTTCCTCCCCAGCAAAGAATAAACAATTTTCTACAAGCCTACCCAAAACATCGTAGTCCTCTCCAGAAGCACCAAAGACAACATAATAATAAGAACACCTATTGAATCATCCACCACCTTAGCGTGTAGAAACAAATTCAATGGGTTTTGGTATAGTAGATTCTCCAAACAACGTTCAGAGGATCATGACTGCATGTTTAACATGATTAGAGGTTTCTAAATCTTGGCCATCTATTGCAACCTTTCCAACAACAATAGCAATCAGAACTAGTGCACCAACTCTTTTCTTCGGATTCCAAAACATAAAACATCATCCCCATAACTTTGTTCTCTTTGCAGTTGCCCCAAAATAATCCACACTCTCATCCAAAAATAACTTCAGGAATCCCATAACTACCTTGTTCGAGACAACAAATCCAAGTTGTTTAATGGAGGCTAATTTCCAATATGGAAAATCTAGTGAAAACTCTTTTGTATTTACTTTCAAGAAGCTAAGGGGTATAGTTATTAGAACTGCATCACCAACAACTCCTAATTATTCTAAGTGCAAACTTTGACCTCTCTCTCTATTCCACCTATTGACTTTGGGTCCTTTTGTAGAGTATGAAATCTCTGTTACAACATGACCTAGCGGAATATTAAGACCTTCAGTTAATGCCTCCATAATAGTGCTATAACATCCTTTAATCATACAATGAGCTCCTCCAAAACCTCCGTAAGTATCATCATGATTCCAGTAAGGGAGTGAAACCCAACTAATTTTCACTGCACAGCCATACTACAAATTAGCAAAATTCCAATCCACATTTCACCTCTCAAGTGGATTGAGGCTCTGCTATTCCATGTTGGAATTGTCAGATAAATTTAGTTTATTAGGTTGAGATTCCATGTTAATTCCATTTTCCATACCTGCAACTATTAAAACATTACTTTCAGAAACTGCCTTTATGCGAGAATCAACTGTTGCACTCAATGCCTCTAAGTCCCCCATTGAGGAATCCTAAATTTTGCTTTGACAATCAGAATTGTTAAGAAGACCTTTATCGCTTGCCAACACTAAACCAATTGAACTTGATCGAGCGATGTGTCACTCTTTTTAGAAAATGTTCTAACCTGTCATCCAGATAAATGTGCATTGCTACATCTTCATTTTGAGCAATAAGAATCACCATATCATCAAGTGGTATGTTATACTCTTCTTCAAGTGCCTCATCTAAGGTGGTCAGAACTTTTGACCAGTCACATAATCATATAGAGGGAAGTAACTATTTAGCATTGTCAACTCTAGGCCAAGTTGTGTATAAAGTAATGCAGATGAATCTAGTTTTCTTTCTGTTGTCACATCTACCTCAACGCTAGTAATAATGCTAACACCTAGATCCATTAGCACTCAGGGTGCTAAAAAATCTATATAAACTCTTCCACCTACCTTATCTCATGCTTCCAAAACAATTACATGACAATTTAGCCACTACAAATGCCTAGTAACTGCTAGCTCAGAAGGCCCTACACCAATAATAATTATCCTTTTCCAACTTTCTGAAATAGAATTTCCATCATTGGCCTGTGATGACACATTTCACATGGATTCTTGTTTATCAATTTGTCAGTCCAATTGCAAATCATGCTTATGAAGATTATGCAAAACATTTTCTCTGTCAATATCAGTAAACTCATCTTCATCATAAGAATTTTTTATCTGGTCCAGAGCATAATGAACTTTGAGTAATGGATCCACTTCAATTTTTACTCCATGATCCTTTCCTAAAAAAAATTCATTTTCAGTCTCAACCAGAAATGTCTCTTGGTCCTAGCTTATCTTCTTTGTGGGCAACAACAGATTCAATTTCCACCTCATTTTTCAAAACAGAGCTTCTTACAGCCTCCACAGTTAAATTCCCTATTGTATTGGGTACAACCACTTGGGATATGTCTATTTTCATAAGAGAAATACCACATTCTTCATAATCCATTTTATCTGATTCTGTTGACCAAGAGTGTTATAGCTCCAAATACCACCTTATGTATTTGTGATGCTTGGTTTATGGCCTAGGGCAACCCCTCCTTCTAGACTTGGTCCAAATATTCAAAAAACAGTGTTTTACTCCCTGTACGCAACTTTGCCTTGTATTAAACGCGTGTACACACGGGTTAGTCTATACTGAACTCGCGTATATGTGTTAAAACACTTAAAAAAATTAAATTTCCTTAACTATGGGTGGAGATCACAGGTTTTACCTGTTGATTACCTATTAGTGCGCATGGCCCAACTGTTCCCAACTATTTCCCAACTAAAAAACTACTTTGGGAGAAGTATAAAAAGACTTCAATGGGAAGGCCTTAAGGAAGAGAAAAAATAGAGAATTACTCTACTGAGATTATCCCTTGATCAAGTCTGAAGATCCCTTTGACTCAAGCACTTCCCCAAGTTTAGGAAACCCTTGTTTCCTTGAGAGTTGATATCCTTTCACTTGTGGGAGATATCCTTGTGTTGGCTACGGAAGTAGCCTTTTGAAGACTGGGACTGGACGGACCTGGAGGACAGTTCTGCTTGGAGCTGGAAGAGGAAGACTTAGGTGAACTCTTTCTATGTTTTGATTATAGTTATCTGTAATAAAAAAAACATTGTCTTGTTCCTGGTATCAACTTTTTTTATGCATCTGATGTTATTGTTATGGTTTATGTATGAATGGCTGTTTCAATCTATAACTAACCATCTATTTATATGTTGTAAAGTTGATTTCACTATAATGCTTTATCTATATGCTACTGTGTGTCTTTGAATTGGTTGTTTTGAATGTTCAAAGATTGTGAGGAGTTGTAGAGGGTTTGAACCCTGGCTGAACTACCCGAACGAAGGACCCCTGGGTATGTACATCCTCGCATAGTTTGCTCGTTTAAGCATTTTGCCTGAGTTATTTTCTTGTTTCTTGTTGTAGATTACTCATGCGCTGCTAGGGTTCTGACCCAAAGCGCTAGGGGACTTTATCCCTTAACAAAGAGCAGTTCTCTGGAAGTTTGTTTCTCTTCACATATTCCACATTAAGCAACATTGTCTGGTTTTCACCTTTTACCTAAATTTGATTCTTCCTACCTGAAAGGTTTTCCTCATAATCCTTAATCTAACTAAGAATGAAAGAGACATCCTCTTCTCCATGAATCCCTGTGTCGCCACTATTTTTTGTCTACATAATCTCTTTTCAAAGCTTCACTTTGGCTCAAAATCATCTTTCATTTAAGGTTTTTTCATTGCAACACCAACATTTATATACCCCTGCAGTAATAATCATGCACATTGTGAGCCAAAAAATCTCTTCTAATTAGATTTAATTTTTTTAAGGTTATAACAGATGCATGGAAATACATTAATGACTACCAAAGATGCAACTCCTTTGAAACAAGACAAATGCAATAGCTTTATCAATAATTTTATAATAAACCAAAGAAGAAAATAATTTTTCAAATAACTAATTAGGATCTAATTTGCAAACCTTGAATAGAGGAGGTTTTCTGAGAGTATTTCTTCAGGCTATGAGACAACAAAATGCTAAGCTAAGTGCACCTTCTACGACCTTGTAGAATGGATTCATAGGCAGAGTTTTGAGACAATTCTAGGCATTCACACATTTATGATTGGGTTTGGATTTTCGATAGCATTTCGGACTCCTTTGTTTTCTAAGCATGTAGGAGATTGATACGCTAGTTATCTATGCTCTGCGGCCTATCTCAGTGACTGAAGGCACAAATCTATGCACATTGAGCTTAAACAATCAAACAAAAATCTGGGTAAAGGTGGTTGACTGATCTGTGGCCAAAGAAAGCTTTTGAAGCTTATTTCTTAAGGCCAATCTAAGAATTGGAGTCTAAATTACGTTGCCCTAACCAGACTCCCACCAAACAAGGCACAAAAAATGGTCTCATTTTGAATGTTCTTAAGGACATTTGGAAGGTAGATCTGTAAGACTTCTTGGCATGATTTTGAGGTTAAATTCTCGGCATAATTCTGAGGATAAGTCCTTTGTTGAGCTTTTGTAAAAAGCATGGTATATTGGAAGGTTATTGCAAAAAAATACCACAAATCCAAGCTCTTCTTTTGACTTACAAATTTGAGGCAGTTTCTATGACAAAACTTGGCACTGTTTAACCAAAGATTTGAGTGAATTTTGTGTGCATAGTTCAAGATTATTCTAAGTCAAACATTTGTGGCAGTCTCAGTACACTAATTGTTCTTTGCTCGACATTTTCATGGAATTTTTTCATATTTTTTTAAGCATATTTTGCAAACTAATTCAGGCCCAAAGTCTTTTCTGTAGTGAAGCCATGAATAACTTCTGTGCAAGCTGGAGTTTCGGCGTCTTATTTATTGATGATTAAGATCTAAAATCTGGCAACTATCTGCATCCTTTCTTGAGGCTTCCTGTGTAAAATTTGTTCTGCAATACTACATGTTCTAGAGGTATGCTATCTGATATTAATGATTATATTTGAATGACTGATAAAGGTCATGAACTTGTAACTTTAAGATTTCTTGGCGTTGACCTAATGATGAATTTATGGGTCACCTTGGAAGCAAGATTGAGATTGTGATTGTGTGAACAATCATCCTTCTTTTGGCATGTTTGTGCAAATTTGAAGTTGACAACAAATCAACAATTACATTCCATTTCTGATAAACCAACTAAGTATCCCTATGCAATAAATTTTTCTGATATGTGTCATGAATCAACAAGGACCACTATGTTAAAGAAGAGAGAAGCAAATTTAATGTACTTAGGATTTGAAAATGTATTTGAATAAGACCAAGAGCAAGCAGATACAGGCAGAGGCAACAGACAAAAACAAATAAAGGTAGAAGCAATCCTAGACCTCATTGTACATGTAAAGTTGGGCTTTGGTCATCATTGTAGTTGTTAATTGCTTCCAAAAGAGCAGAGACAACATGATTTGTGTATGTTGTAAACACAGGGTCTATGTTTGGGTGATGTATAGTGCTTGTATTGAATGGTTGATGCCATATGGTTAATAAAGGGTGTCTTACCATTATTACTAATGCCATGTGAAGCAGAGAATGTAAGTGTTTATGTTGTTTTGTCATAAGAATTGCTACAGGGATGTATGGCTGATGTTGTGTCTATAGTTGTTGATTTGATGAGTGAAAAACATGATTGACATGTTCTTGAGTTTGTTGGTAGTGGAGGAAGAATTGTTAAATCATAAGATTCGTATTATTCTAAGAAGATTAACAATCTTAAAGATCAAGGCTCAACTTGGAACATTTTGAAGCTTCCTGAAATCTAAAAGTTAGAAAACATTAGTGTGATAAGATTTGTGGACTAACGTAAGGTTTGCGTACTCCAAATTGAAGAAGTAATTCTAACACCGTGCAGTAATATTTCGGCCTCAAATTACAACAGTCTAGGTATGTTTCTGAAGTCATCCCTAAGATTTTGTGTTACTTATAGCAATAAGAATTTATCTGGAGAGTATATATTGCTACTACTCTGAATTAGTTTTGAATCTTAATTATATATATCATCATTAGAAGCTTGTTGTATTCTAAGCATTATAAGCTAGATTTTGAATATTACATAACTCTTTTAGCACACTAAGAGACTTGAATGTGAAATCTGGAATCATAAATATGACTTTAAAGGAAAGTATTCTATGGACAATAAAGAATTGAAACTTGTGTATGTATACCTGAGATACACTATGCATTGCAGCACGTAGGAGGAATGGTAGTAGCTTATGTAGTTCCTTCAGGCACTCATATAGAAGTCCGTCCAAGATTCTTAATTAACTAACCTAGAGAAAATCATTGTGATGATGTACAAGAGAAACAATGATTTCTAGAGCTTGATCCCTCCTTGAAAGGAGCATTGAACCCCTGGCTGCTAACAAACTTGTCTAATTTTTATTATATCTGAATTGTTGCACTATACGTAAGTGAAAAAGTGGTTGTTCAATCGCTCTAAAGAAAGAATGTTTGATTGAAGATCTATGTGCCTCAACATTAATGACCAGTGCTTGGGTTCCTTGCATAAATACACTATTGCTATTGAGCTGTCATTATTATGTCTGATAGAGCTTATATATATATATATTGTCAAGTTAGTATTCTGGTGAAGCCAAGGTTGTATCATTGATGTGCTACCATCTAGATGCAGAGAAGTTTATGGTGACAAAATTACAACAGTGAATTTGAATACAATAAATGACCCAAGCATTATGTAGTCCATCTAGAGTGCGAAGATATTTAGATCAGTGACAATAAGGGCTATGAATCAAGATTGTTTAAAACATGTTGGCTCACTCAGATTTGTAGTAGTCAGTTCAAAAGCATCAGAGCAGAATTTAGAGAAAATCTCTTGATGTCTTTACATAATTGGAAGTTCATGTATAATTTTGCTAAATCCATTGATTTACTGTTGAATGGTTATAGCATGTGTGAAAGCCTGATAGGGCAAGTTTTGTTGATATAGTTGCAACAAGCTGAGGAATAGACACGAAAGAGACTAATGAAGAACCAACTGAAGTAAGACCCTAGAGCGAGCTCTGACAGAATAAATTAATGAATCTTCTTGGTAAAGATGACTCTGATGATGCCTTAATGACTGTGGCTCGTGAACAAGGGTCTATAGTAGAAAAAGGGCAGGTTACAGGTGGCTCAATGATTGTGTTTTTAGAGGGAACTATGACCCTCGCATTTGTTAATATAAGAGGGAGTAATATCAGTTGTGTATGAATATATGATGTTGGATGGAGCTATTGATGATTTGGTCAGCAAAATCATCACTCAGATATGGTCATGGTATTCAGAAAGCAGCCTGGCACTATCCTATATATAAAAGGATCATTGGTTAAGATTGAATATTGAGCTTTGGGAGCTCCTAGGGGCTTGGAGTACTTTTTGAGCTATGAGAGACCATAGGGTGAGTGGTTCACTGTTGCGTTGTGTACAATGTGAGTGGTTCACCTTCCCCTGTGATACCCCATTGTGGCTGACATGTGTGTACAGTGAGCGATTCACCTTCCCCTACGATTGCGGACACATGTATGTAGAGTGAGTGGTTCACCTTCCTCTATTTTTGATGACATATTCATAGGATGAGTGGTTCACCTTCTCATATCGCATATGAGGAGGATGAGGGGCTCACCTTCTCCTGTGGATACCCCAATGAGAGATGCATATAGGCATTTTTTGACAATTCAATGGGATGTGGTTCATCCTTTCCCCATGATTGATTGTTGTGATGTGTGATTGTAGGATGTGATTCATCCTTTCCCTACGTATGATTGTGATTGTGATTGTAGGATGTGGTTCGTCCTTTCCCTACATGTGATTGTGATTTTAGGATGTGGTTCATCATTTCCCTACACGTGATTGTATTATAGGATGTGGTTCTCCCTTGCCCTACATATGGTTGTGAGTAGGATGTGATACATTCTTTCCCTGCTATTAATGTAGTATCATCCTATCGATGTAGTATAGGACACATGGGAAGTACCTCTCATCTAGCCAATGAGTTGGAAAAGTGGTTAGGGACCATAGCACTACGGATGGACGCATCGGGTACTGTCCTCTCCCTATGACTAGGATGCATGGTGTTGTTGAAATTGATCCGGGATCAAGTCTGACTAAGGATTTACCTCTAGATTAACTTTTGTCAGTAGAGAGTGGTAAAGTCTTGTGAGTCACACTAGATAAATTATTTTTCATTATTCCATCTGTGTTAAGAAGAGCAAAGAAGAGAAAAGACGAGTTTCATAGATGGTTCATGGTGTCAGGATGGTTTTATGATCAGTGATAGTGGTTGATGGTTTGACAGGTGGAATTCTCCCTAGTTGAGAGGGAGTGTTAAAATTGGAAACTAGGGTGAAATTCCACTTTGGTCTTCTCTTTTGAAGAAGATTATTGTGGAATTAAATTCCTCTTTTCAAGACGTCCAAAATTGACCTTAAGATCACCAAATTTGGATAGGGAAAAATATGTATTTACTTAAAAGAAATTCTACAAGTCATGACCTTATTAAGGTGGGAAAAATGAAATTTGAAATTCAAATTTGCGTCCAAAATGTTAAGGTCGGCTTCACCTCATAAGTATAAATTGTTATATATATAGGTGTCCTCCATTCTCATTATACATATCTTAGAGACATCAAAATTCTTCTGAGGTAGCTGAGTTCTTGAAGGAGAACACGGTGCTTGTTGTTTTGGGTCTCTCTTCTCAGGTAGGGCCGAGAATTTCCAGAAGGGAAATCGCAGACTTTGAGGGAATTTATGGAAGGTTTTTGTACGTTAAATTTGTCCTTGCAAGATCCAATTATAGAGAAGAAAGGACAATTGTATTCATGTACTGCTCCTAGGTTAGTTTGTGGACATTTTGAGACTGCTCTTCAGATCTACCCCTCTAGAGAAGTTGCAGGTCTGCATCATCATAGTTAAGGGGACCGAGACTACTATCATGGGCCTAGATCAACCCTAAGGGTCAGCAATGGTCTTATTCATGCATGTCAGTGGAAGTCGTAGTAGAAAAGAGGGTATTTGGATCAAATGAATGAAATTAGAGTGGACAGTAAGCAACCCTAACCAGATTACATTTGATTGAATACTGGTATTATAATTTGAGCCCTACACTTGTTTAAGATATTGAATCTTCAAATTGTCAAAGTCATTTTGACTTTGGATTATTGTACTCTCTCTCTATACTGAACATTCGATATTAATAATAAGAAGAATTGATCTAGGGTTTCCCCATCTTGTGGTTTTCCCCTGGCTTGAGCCATATCATTGTGTACTCTTGTCTTGGCTTGTCTTTTGCATCTATCTCTTATGTTCTTTCTTTAGTCGCTATCATTTTCATAATGTTTCATGAGATTTCTAATGGCTATAAAATAGACTAACAAATGAGCTTATATGAAATTTTGAAGTGACTGTCCTAAGCTAAGAACATGTTATCTAAATTAAAAAAAAAAAATCAGGGTTTTCAAAGTTTGAATGTTTTGAGAAAAACCTATGCTAATAAACGATCTACACAACAATAAAAAAATAAAATCCATATGAATTCTTGAAGGCCAATCATGAGGAAAATATTAGGCATTTTGCATGCACCACTGACCCATGCCATTTGAATGAAATTGCAATACGACCTGTGTAAATATACACCGACTGTAAACAGATGGAGAGTTATTGTAATGATATAGGCTTTTCCAGACTTCTATGAAGCACAATTAAAATTTCACAAGAGCCCAAATGGAGTTCTTGGAGACAATTCAGGTAACATAGAAAGAGAAAGGAAACCAGAAGGCCAACTTTAGGTACTCAGAGTAAACCTTGCCCACTTCTAATGTGTATACATGTTGTCATCAAAGAGAGTAGAGGTGTCCGTTGTATCTGCAATGAAAAAACCTCTACATTAAGCCATCAAAAAACCATTTTGATTACTTTTTGAACATGCCCATTATAATGTGCCATAACTATTAATTTTATCTTAACTATTAACTATTAATCCAATGACCTAAAAATCTTCAATCGTCTAACATTCCATCCGATGGTGTAGACTAGTATAGAGTGGCACTTGGGGAGTTTTTCTCAAAGGGAACGCCTTACGGCGTAAATATTCTTCCCAAGATAAAACACCAAGCTGGTGAATAATATCTCCTACGTTGTCATAGCTCAACAGACTCAAGACTCTTATTTTACGAAGATAAAGTGGTCAATCCTTTTCCAGTGTTGAACAATAGAGTGATTTTCCAGAAAAATCACCAAGCATTGGAGATGTTTCTTCAAGTTAAGCATAGATCAAGAGTCCATTGCTTTGATAATCAAAGGAAAGTGCTAAAACCCCCCAAAAAATAGACAAAAGAAGAAAATAAAAACAATATGAAAAGAAAACCTCATGCACAAAGTAGATTCTTTTCTTTTCAGTGGTCAAAACAAAATTGAAGTAGAGTGTTGAGCAAAACAAAATCCAAATACTTTGAGAAGGTGAACTCTAGTGTGTAGAAAGCTTCAATTCAAAGTAGTTGTAAGTGAAGGAGATAGTCGATGAAAGAAGCAAAGTATTTTCAGGGAAGAAGGTGGAATCCAACAACTTAAGGATGGTGTAGAGTATCTAGTTAATGCAGGATAAAGTTTTCAGAGACCATGAGAAGTCTCATAGAGCATGAGATAAACAATAATTCCAATTCTACTTTGATTTGGTCAATATTTGTAGATAGTTACCCAATACTCATCATGTTTATGATTTGTCTTATATATATGCTATAAAAAATGAAAAAAATCAATAACACTTATGTACAATGAGAAAAGTGATAGCTTTGTGGCTAGGGTTGGAGTGGATCTCAAATAAATGTGGTAGAATCAAATTTCTACAGGGGAAATAGGCCTCATGCATAATATGCCCTAACTATCTCCATTGTTTTTCTCCACCTAAGTAAGCATTTACAAGGCTGATTAATATTCTTCACAAGCTAAGGAGCTAATCTAGGGAAGAATACCTCCTAAGCTACCATATCTCAATAGATTCAAGACTCTTATTTAACGAAGGTAAAATGGTTAATCATTTTTCAGTGTTGAACAATAGAGTGATTTTCCAGAAGAATCGCCAAGCGTTGAATATGTTTCTCCAAGTGAAGCATAGATCAGGAGTCCACTATTTTGCTAATCAATGGAAAGTGCTAAAACCCCCCAAAAAATAGACAGCAGAAGAAAATTAAAACAATATGAAAAGAAATATCCTATGCAAAGTGAATTCTTTTCTTCTCTATGGTTAGAATAAAATTGAAGTAGAATGTTGAGTTGAAGAAGACTTCAATAAAGAAGTTGAAGAATACTTCAAAAAAGTAGGCTACTAGAGGTTCTACGAAAAACTTCAAGGAGGTCACAACCAAGTAAGCAAGGAATTTGCTCTCAATTTCACAGGTTTGAATACAAACGTTGGAGTGTTAGAATTACCAATTTATCCTGAGGTCATATCTTTAGTCATAGAGATTCCTAGAGGTCAGGAGAGATGGTTTAAGAATTTCAAGTTTGAGATGGCACCCTGCAAGATATTCCTGAAGCTAGAATTTATAGGCTCAGATTTAACTAAAGTAGTGCCCAGGAGTTATGTCAAAGACTCATTTTCCAACTTACTCTCATGCATACAAACGTATTTTACCTGCGAAGGAAGATACCACAAGGTATATTCTTACCATTTCAAGCTCTTATTGCATTTCAATGGAATAATATCTCTATACCTACCTTTCTATCTGTTTCGAAGCTTAGGCAAGATGTCTGATAAAACACAGTTGAAGAATGAAGCTTGTGAAACATCATTGTTCCATCATGGCTTAATCAAATTGATTGCCTTGCATGAACTTTAGAAGGTAGATAGAGAATGGTTTTATTTTCTATTTATGTCTAGTTTTAGAGATGAAATAAGACTTAGCCCTAGGGCTAAGGAAATATCATCACCAGCAGCAAGTCATCATGAAGAAGCTAGGACAAGCAGGTCCATGAAACTAAAAGATAGAAAGCAAGTTAAAGAACCAGTGACACCATTGATCATTCAAGATACCCCTCAACAGTCACAGAAAAAGAAGAAAGTTCAAATCAAGGAAGCAACACAAGAGCAGTCCATTGGTGAGACAATCCAGAGAAGGGTAACTAGAAGCCAATTAGCCAAGGAAAAGGGTAAAATAGTGGTCACTGATGAAAGCCTAACCTCAAAGGGCAGTTTGAAAGATCTTCTTCAAGCCATTGACATAGAAGAGTCCCCTCTGGTCCAAGCGAACTTAGCTGAAGTAGGTGAGGGCAAGTCAAAGAAGATGAAATCTTGTAAAAAACTCCAATTTGATGACTAGGTTTCAGAGTTTGTTTTTAAGCCTAGAAGGCATGTGACTAGACAGTCCAAAAGGTCACAGGAGGTAGAGCTAGAGGTCAGTGAGATAGGGGAGATATCAGAATTCAATGAAGAGTTTGTAGTTCCAGTAGTGCAACCATCATTCACGCATGAAGATGACATAAATTGAGCAGTTGATACTTAAGAAGAAGAAAATAGCTTTGAGGAAGTTAAGAAGAAATTGAAGATTGCCAATCTTCAGATTGCTAAACTTATGAAAAGGGTAAGGAAACATGCAGTTGAAAAAGCCAATTTAAAAAGAGTAAAAGCCTTGTGGGAAGAAGGGAAAGTTCGAAAAGCTAAAATAGTTGGCAGAGATGATCAATATTTCAATTGGACCGTCCCTGCAATAAAGGAGGCAAGATATATCAGAATGATTAATGACATATTAAGAACTAATATTAGGGTGATGAAAAGAAAAATTGAAGACCTGGAAAATTCAGCTGGACAAATCTGGAGGTCAGCCTCAGCACAAATGAACTGGACAATAAGCAATGGAGCCTTAACACAATCTTTATTAGGAAATTAATTTTTGAAGTTGTTTATGGATGGATAATGTCAAATATATATGTGGCCTATTGGCATAAGGTGAAGCTGTGAAGAAATCCCAAGAAGGACAACTTTTGAGAAAAAGTTGTGTATTTTGATTGACACAGCAGTTTCGTAGCGTGATACGAAATTGCTGTAAGTGACATGCAATGCACAATAGTTTCATAGAGTGCTACGAAACTGCTGTAGCTGCAGTTTTGTTTTTGAATTAATCTTCAAAGGAAAAAGGGGCTATTTTTGAGAAGGATGTTGCTGCAGAAGATGTAAGAAGATCATTTCAGAATGTTTAGACCCTAAGTAAAGATGAACTCAAGGAATGCAAGATATATGCAAGAACTAAGCCTTGCACTACGAAAATAACAGTACATTTCGTAGCTCATCTAGTTTGTCTTCCTTCAGAAAACTTCAATGAGTTTTTTTTTGGCACAAATGTAAGAGCAGGGTCCTATGATTAATTCAATATGTGTCCTGTGACTACAAAAGATAGTGTGGCTAGAAGAAACTTCAAAGAATATCCTTCAAGACCAAAGCAGCATTGCAGGGGACATTTGCCTAGTTTTCAGGACAGTCAAAGGAGAGGTGATTGAAGGCCAGCATGGAGGTTATAGTCATCACCAAAGTCGAAGTTAAGGAGAATGAGCAGCTGTCAAAGATCGAATTTATTCCAATGTCTAGGTTGTTGTTAGTATTATAAGGAGTTGTACTCATAATTGTATTAGGACTCTAGGACTGTTAGTTAACTACTACTTGTAATTAATAGTTTTTTTAAAGTATGAATAGATGTCAAGTCAAGTAAATTTGAATTCCCCTCATGTTGGAGGAAGGAATCCAAGATTGTAATGAACTCTATAAAGAACAAGAGGTGTAATGCACCAAGCATTGGAAATTTTCTAAAGAAACGGACATACTGTGTCATTGTGGGAGACTATGTTTTTTATGTTAATACAGAGATTTGGCTCTTACTACTCAGGATTGAGAAGAGAGTTTTAATGTTTTTTCCTGATGGTTTCCTTCATTTACTCACTTGTAGTGGTATGAATACATGTTACTTAGAACTAATTGACAATGCTTTAACTTCCTTCATGTGTTTATAGGTTGTGTTCCTTACATTATCTCTCTGTTTGCTAGTATATTAAAACTCTTGATGCCCTGACTTCCATGTTAAGCTAATCTTATTGTGATACTGAAACATATTCTGACTCCATAAGCCCAATGGATGCTTATTGATTGTGTTCAACCATTATACTTTTCCTTTTGTTTTTTTCATAGAGTTAGCCATCTAATCTTTAAACTAAATATTTAACCTAGTGAGAGAGCCCTCTCAGGTTGAGGAGGCTAAGCCTCAGCCAAAAGTTGGTTTGAAACAGTTAGTCAAAGTCTTCCTGATTAGCAACCTGTCAGGAGTGGATTTTGTGATAACAGTGTCCATCTCCAATCCATGCTAGGAAACTGAGGTACGGCATAGATTGCATCAAGAAGGTACGCAGAAATATAGAATATCGCTTGCTCATCATTGGGTAGGTTCCGGGAATTAGCCACATGCACTTTCAGCTAAAGAGCCAACATATCCAACCAGTTGAATGGCCTTCCTTCATTTTCCAACTGATCCAACACAACCACCCAATTCTGTGGAAAGGTCTCTGTGCTCTCTTGACTTTACAAGCGACATGGAAAGATGATCAAGAGTTGGTAGGCCTTTCTAAGTGACTTAGTCTTGTAGACCTGATTGTCGACTTGAAATTCGATGAATCTTTTAACCAATTCTTCATGGTGTCTCTAGTGTTCACATTGTTGTTGGGAGTATAAAAGAGTGCATCCATGTGGTTCACCGGTTGTGGTAAGTGATACATCTAATGATAGTTTTCTGCCACGAAGGTATAAAGTTGTGTTCCACTGGCACTGCTCAATTTCATCATCTTACGATTAGTATGTTAGAAAATCCAGTGAATGATGTCTGCAAATGGGAAGGCGATGTACCTATATGCAACCTTATACAAGCCTGACTTGTGGACGTTGACATAGTCCTGTCGATCTTCCAGATCTTCCTTGAAGCTACCTGCAAATATGTCTTGAATTTCCTGCCATGTTATCTTCATGTCCTTCTATATGAAAAAATGTGTCTGCATACACTAAAAATTTCATCGACACCTATTCAACTACATTTCCAGTGCTTCTCTCTATAGTATCTTTTATTCCAGCTCTCTTGGAAGCCATATTACCTATACTACTTAGAGTTAGCCATCTAATCTTTAAACTAAATCTTTAACCTAGTGAGAGATCCCTCTCAAGTTGAGGAGGCTAAGCCTCAGCCAAAAGTTGGCTTGAAACAGTTACTCAAAGTCTTCCTGATCAGCAGCCTATCAGGAGTGGATTTTGTGATAATAGTGTCCATGTCCAATCCATGCTAGGAAACTAAGGTTGGGCATAGATTGCATCAAGCAGGTACGTAGAAATATAGAATATCGCTTGCTCATCGTTGGGTAGGTTCTGGGCATTAGCCACATGCACTTTCAGCTAAAGAGCCAACATATCCAACCAGTTGAATGGCCTTCCTTCATTTTCCAACTGATCCAACACAACCACCCAATTCTGTGGAAAGGTCTCTGTGCTCTCTTGACTTTACAAGCGACATGGAAATATGATCAAGAGTTGGTAGGCCTTTCTAAGTGACTTAGTATTGTAGACTTGATTGTCGACCTGAAATTCGATGACTCTTTTACCCAATGCTTCAAGGTGTCTCTAGTGTTCACATTGTTGTTTGGAGTATAAAAGAGTGCATGCATGTGGTTCACCGGTTGTGGTAAGTGATACATCTAATGATAGTTTTTCGGCACGAAGGTATAAAGTTGTGTTCCACTGGCACTACTCAATGTCATCATCTTAGGATTAGTATGTGAGAAAATCCAGTGAATGATGTTTGCAAATGGGAAGGTGAGGTACCTATATGCAACCTTATACAAGCCTGACTTGTGGATGTTGACATAGTCCTGTCGATATTCCAGATCTTACTTGAAGCTACCTGCAAATATGTCTTGAATTTCCTACCAGGTTATCTTCATGTTCTTCTCTATGAACAAATGTGTCTGCATCCACTAAAAATTTCATTGACACCTATTCAACTACATTTCCAGTGCTTCTCTCTATAGTATCCTTTATTCTAGCTCTCTTGGAAGCCATATTACCTGTACTACTAAGGAGTTGCTCAACAATTATTTTACTTCGAGACAGAGTGAACACTCATGGAATGCAAACGTTAGCTTGAGATCAAAAAGAACTTCAAGGGAATATCATGCAACAAACTAGTGTTGGCTTGATGGGCCCTGACCCAAGTTCAATGTTAATTAGCCAAGTAAATCCCTACACTACTGGCCCTTTCAGCATCAATCAACAGAGCAAAGACTAAAGTCTCACCCGAAGCAATATGGGGGATGCAAGAACTAAGTTTCCACAGCCAGAGATGGTAGTGATATTTTTTTATATCCTAAACCTTCCTTCACATAGGTCGATATTCCTTTTAGGGATTATCAATATAATCCTCGTAGTCGTCCTCTAACCCTCCGCGAAGGTCTATGACTGTCCTTTGCGTACCCTAGATAGGCGGATCAGACACTTAAGCACCTCTATAACTCCTCTTACTTCCATATTTACCCATATTAGCTTAAGTATTGAATAACTTCAACATGCATTAAGATGATCTTTTCCTAAACATATATTCTTACTTGTGTTCATATAACAAAGCAAAACATATGGATTCGCGCATCAATACAACATTAAAACATAAACCTAGTATTCATCATAACATAATCATATGCATTTATAATAGAAGTAAAATAGATCATACATAGATAATTCCAGAATAATTCTCTTTATTGATGCTTCAGATCTTCTTTACAGACTCTGACTACCCTGTGTACACAACTACGAGGGTCCGTGCGCTTAGCTGCGGATTTCTACCCTAGGCCTCTATGCACACAGCTGCAGAGCCTCTTTTTTATGCTAAGACTATTATCTCTTAGCTCTCACAGACCCATTACATTCATCAATGACTCAAAACATACCAAGACTCAACTGCCTTAGACTTGTCTAAGACTCTCCTTTTATATAATCCCCTGGTCTGTGGACCATGGGTGGATCTCTTAAAGTAAACATGACTTACATAAACTAAGGGTGGAAAACCTTGATGACTCTTTACATCTTTGTGCTCCATGACCATAAAATGTGGAGACTTTACATTGTTTATACAAAAATTTGGGCTTTTAACCCCAAAACTTAGGCTTTTAACCCCAAAACTTGGGCTTTTAACCCCAAAATTGACTCAAGGGGACCTGCTCCCAATAGGCCCCCAACCCAAATACAGTGACTCACCCCTAAGTCACTCTGCTGGCACGAAGATTTTTTCACGAAGACCTCCTAAATCCACTTGCACTACTACAACCTCGGCGGTACACTGTGTTGCCGCCTGCTTAACCTGCTCGACCATCTACCCCATCGTTGGTCCTGCAATACCTGTCTATATCTTATGTCGTGTTTCCTGTAGACTAGCCAATTTTCCTTCAATGGTGGTCGTGATCACATAGGCTTCATCTAGCCAAGGCCCCAATATGGCATTCAATACTGCCTCCTTGCGTTGTGCTACATCCACCTGTTCCTTTAGTGCCTTTGCTTCTTGCAGCTTCGCCAACCTCTATGTGATGGAGATGGTGTGTGTCGTCACTCTGACCTTGTCATACCTCTGATGCAGTTTCCTCACGTTGGTCTCTAATCTCTACAGGTTTGGATCTTCCTACAGACTGGTAACTACTTCGAGTGACCGCTCGAAGAGCGTAGTGCAATCCTTCACGACGGCATCCACTGCTGCATCTGCATCTTTTGACAGTTGCCTCATGTTGTTGTCTGACTTCTGGTGGAGTCAAAGGCTAGGCATTCAACTCAAGCTCTATGATCTTAAGGTTCAACTCAAGATGAACATTATCTGGCTCTATCTTTGCGTCATGCACATCTGCAGCAAGCTTCTAAATTTTGGCGTTGACCGATGCATCTTTTGGGATATGCAGCTTCGGAACAATTCTACATGCTTCAGCTACCACGGTTGTGGTGCACTCATTCCTCTCCTGAATCTTCTTAAGGATATCAATTGCGAAAGTCTTCTCTACAAACATCTAGAAATTGTTAAGTTTTTGTTCGTTGATCACATTCAGAGCGTGTTGCTCACGAGCCCAAAGTTCCATGATCACACCATCTTGCAGGGTGTGAAGGGCTTCACTTGGAAGCGTGGCCAAGTTCAATCCAACCTTCTTGAGAGTGCTGATGGTGGCCCTGTCAGCTTCTGCTTCTACAATCAAAGCTCCATTCGGCAGTGCGATGGCCCTGGGATCCATACAGCGAACCATCTCCGTTGTTACTGAGGTTCCAGGCACCAAACTAGTCGACATCGTGCTGCCCCACCCTACATCGGCCTGTAGTTGAGTAGCCTAGATCTGTAGCTCACGCAGACCCATCTAAATTGTGACCAAGGGTTGTTGTTGTTGATGCTCAAACTACTGTATCAGTTCTACGGTTGCATCCCTTACTGTGTCCCTTATGTCATTCAGATCACCTTCTGTTAAAGTGATCGCATTGAGTGGTGATTTACTGGCCATGGAATTCTTTTGTGGCCCCTCTCTTTCCTACTCCCTAGTGTGCTTAACCCAGAATGGAGTAGTCTACAGGTCTGCACCACCCTGTCCTGATAGTTTCTCTTCTTCCTCTTTCTGTGGTGAAGGAGACTTATGACTTTTGTCAAAGTCGTGCTCTTCCTCATCTTCCTTTTCTTCTGTCTACTCCTTAGCAATGCGCTCTGCTCTCGCTCTTTCCTCAGCCTCCTTTTTCCTCCTATCAGCTAACTGTTGCATCTTCAACCTGGCCTCTTCCTTCTACTTTCCTTTGGACTTATTGGACCCAGCTAAAAAATCTGAGGCCGTGCGTCACTCTACTGGCCAATGCTCAAGGAGCATTGTGATTGCATTGTCTGTTGCAAGGTATGGGAGATCATACCACTTCTGCTTAAGTTCCTTCCATGCTTACATGGAGACACAGTGAAAGTTTACTTTGAACTCCACATAGCTTGACAACTACTCGAAGACAGTTGGTGATAGTCGTATCTTGCGGTTTTTCGCAGTGTGGATGCTTGCTTCCATCAGCACCCAAAATATCTTATTGTCCTTAACCCTTTTGGGGTCCTTTGTAGCCCAGCTTGAAGCGAACTTCGTGGCTTCTGGCAGATCTGAGGCAAGGGGAGGAAACTGGCTATCCTTCGGTAATTTCCATGCAACCAACATAATTGAGAGTAAAATCCAGGCATAATGGAAGGCCTTACTCTAGTCTTGTGCTTCTCTGTAGTTCACGAGAAACTCATTGCAGAGGTAGTGTGCCCAATTAAATTGTACGCCCTCTACACACTGAGCCACTAAAGATACAACCCGTGTCGACACCTCATCTGTGTGACACTTCCTCACTATTTTCCCAGTTAGGATTTGGGTGGCTACCTTAACTACGAGGTCGGTTATGCTGGAAAGTGAGTAGCTGCGTGGCTTCTTGGCAAGCTTAAACATTTGCTTCATTCTCTCAGTAAGGTTTTGATCTCCCATCTTTTCGCCAAATGCTCTAACCACATTTAACCCTTAGTGCAGTGGCAATGTGATCCTATGGATCAACATATCGGTCATTGTTATCAGTTCTCCTAACCACAGGCACCCACTGTGCACCAAGCACAACAATTATTTGATCACTATCAGAGTGACTGGTGCATGGTTGTAATGCGGCACCCATAGAAGGTTCAACAGTCCTGCCTTGTCTACCCCTTTAATCCATTGCCTCGGCTCTAGCGCGGTGACACCAGAATATTTACAGAAGACACAGGTCATAAATGTATCAGTCATCAAGTGGGGGAATCGCTCCGTGTCTTCCAAATACTAATCCTCCAACTTGAGATGGGGGTTGCGCGCTAAGCTCGGGCCTTCAAATGTGATCTAGTATGGAAGAAATGGGGTATTCATCATAAATTTTCCCTCATTTGGGTCCTTTGGGACCTTCACCTTGCCTTGGCACAGAGGGATGTATTCTGGTAACTTGGAAATGGGGTCTACCCCCTCAATATCAATACCCTCTATGCGCATACTAGTGTCTTCCATGCCCTCATCAGATTCTCAGTCTACCACCTTGCCTTTCTCCTGCACAGTAGGCTTCTCTCTCTTATGGTGCTTCCTTGGTGACTCGCACACAAGCTATGTCATTTTCTGCTTGTCTTTCTTTGTCTTAGGCCCCTCTTTTATTGGTGTAGGCCTCGGCTTGGGCGACATCAGCAATTTTGGCACTTTTGCAAGCACCTCTACACTCGCGACCATAGGGGCAGCTCCCTCAGAGGCCATCGAACTTCTAACACTTGTAGTTTCCACGGGCGCCGACACGAGACTATAAGGAGCTCCTAGGTTTCCATAGGCAACTTATCAAATACTAAACTGGCCACAAAAGCCTTGAAATTCTCAAGGTTCATGCGCGCCTGATGGCTCGAAACCTCAATTCTCAAAATGCAAAGTGTTTTTCGTTGGGAAACCATTTGTAATTTATAGGAAAATTCGCATTCGACTTCGATCGTTCCCCCCAAAATCTATTCATAAATGCTAGATTAGTGGCAGATTTTCAAAGATCTCGCACTTAAATTCTGACTTAAATGCCACCGTCCCCAGCTCCACTTAGCTGTTTTATCACTATTAAATCATGAACAATGACCATAATGGTCACTTTTTGGATGCTCTAAGCGGTTTCCTCTTCAATAGCACAACTCCCCTCATGCTTCTGCTGATACTGTGACATTCCTCCTTTCTACACATTCCCTTTGTCGTGCAGCTCTATAATCTGGGCAGTGTAGTTTATGGTCCAGGACCTCG
This sequence comes from Pinus taeda, assembly GCA_000404065.3. NCBI lineage: Eukaryota > Viridiplantae > Streptophyta > Pinopsida > Pinales > Pinaceae > Pinus > Pinus taeda. Next base: position 88,385 of record APFE030285399.1, read on the forward strand.
TTTCAACTCCCTGGAGCACTAAGACTGTGCTTCCACCAAATAGTCATCTAGCTAGATCCCCGATGTATGGCTTTAATCGGCTATCATTTACCTTCCCTGGAAATGGATCTCCATTCAACTTCACCAGCTGAACTGCTCCACCATCAATAATCTCCTTAATGACATAGGGCCCAAGCCAATGCATCTGAAATTTTCCTGGAAATTTATCAAACTTGTTGTCATATAATAACACTAAATCATTTACCTTGAAGGTGCGTAGTTTGATGTGTCGATCATGCCATGCCTTTTCACGCTCCTTTTGAACTTGCTGATGGAATATAGCCAAAAAATGTATCCTCTTCCAACTCAGTCAGTTGCATGAGCCTTTCTTCTAGGGCTCCATGATCCTCCATTCCTGTGAATGATGCTATGCATAGACTAGGTACAATGTACTCCATCAGCATCACAACTTCTATGCCATAGACTAGCCTAAAAGGTGTTTGTTGAGTCAGCTTTTTGTAAGTCGTTTTGTAAGCCCATAGCACCGTGGGTACACGCACATCCCATTTATTCCTTTGTGCATTGCAAACCTTCGTCAACACATTATCCAATATCTTATTAAATTCTTCCACCATCCCATTAGCCTACGGGTGATATGGTGTACTCCTCTGATGATAAACCTAGAATTCCTCCATCAGTGCGCTGATTGCTTCATTAAGGAAATGTGTGCCGTGATCACTCATCAAAATCTTTGGGCAACCAAACCTAGTCAGTACATACTCAAAGATGAACTTTGTTGTTGTTTCCCTTATACAGTCCTTCACAGGCTGTGCCTCCACCCATCTGGTCAAATACTCAGTTACGGTGATAATGTATTGCGCACCAATCTTCTTTCCCAGAGGCTAAATTGGTCCTACAAAGTCAAAATGACACATGCCAGAGGCAGCTCATCCCTCCTCGATGGCCTACCTATCCTCTGACATGTATCACATGCCTTACAATAAGCCTTGGAATCCTTATGAAGCATCAGCCACCATAGCCTAGCACGTAAAAACTTCTACGTTGTTGCTTTTCTTGCATAATGTCCTCCCACGGCTCCTCCATGAACTTCAGCAATGATGCTACTATATTCAAAGTCAGGTACATAACGTCATAAAATTTCATCCAAGCCCATTTTATATAAATTCCCTGCAATGATAGAAAAGTCTGCCGCATGCACCACCAATTCCTTCTTTTGTTGGCTACTGTACCCTTATGGAGTTGTCCCTGTCATCACGACGTGTATGATATCTGCAAAGTGATTGTCCGTGATAGGCACTACAAAGAGTTGCACATTAGACAATCCTTACTCCAAATTAGTAGGCTCCTCTCTTGTTTCAATGCGCGACAGATGATACGGTCTAACATTGAATCGTCCTGGATTCACAATAACTTCGAAATCATATTCCTGAAACAACAAAAACCATATGCATATCTTCCCCCTGAATGCAGGCTTGTTGACCAAGTATTTCAATGTGGAATCATTCATATACATTTTAAAGTGTCTGCCTAACAAGTAGTGTCAGAACTTCTGGAGCGCATACACCATAGCCAACCCTTCATGCTTCGTCGTTGAATAGTTCTTCTCAGCTTTAGACAATTTTCTACTAGAAAATGTTATAGGGTGATCCAAATCTCTCTCACTAGCCTGTGTCTACCCGACGCATCCACATGCACATGAAATTCCTTCTTCCAATCTGAGAAGACTAGGATCGGTGTGGTGACCATCTTTTCATTTAACACATCTAAGCTTTGTTGACACTCTTCATTCCAACAGATTGTAGCATCCTTCTTTAGCAGCTTCTCCATCAGCGCAATAATCTGGGCACAACTCTTAATGAACTTTCTATAGTATCCCGTATGCCCCAATGTTGCACGCAACTGTTTCACACTTCTTGGTGCCTCCAAATTAAGTATAACCATGACCATAGCAGGGTCTACCATTGAGCCTTGTTTGCATACTACGTGATGCAGCAAGATCCCAAAAGGGACACAGAACAAACATTTCTTCAAATTGAGCGTGATCTGGTACCTCCAGCATGTATCCAACATCAAGCATAGACTATCTACGTGGTGCTTTACCAATCCAAACACCATCCCATCATCGAAGTATAACTCCAAAAATTTGTGAACGAAGTCCTTGAGCGCTATGATAACTACGCACAAAAAAATTGTATGCACATTCTTAAGCCCAAACTGCATCACAGTATACTGAAAGCATCACCATTCAGTCGCAAAGGTCATCTTAATTCGATCCTTTGTTGCAATCTTGATATGATGGTACCCAGAGAACCCATCAGTGAATGAATACGCTTCCTGACTGCCAACATTATCCAGTACTTCGTCTATGAACATAGTCAGAAAGGGATCATGTACACAGGAATCATTCAACTTCCTGAGATCTACACATATCCTTATTTCATCATTTTGCTTCTTTTCTTGGAATACTATTGGGCTCACCCAATCATGTTCTTCGATTGGTTCAATAATATATGTGGCAAGCATTTTATCCAACTCTAAGTGGACCTTTTCTTTATACTTGGGGTTGAGGTTATAAGGCCTTTTCTTAATCAGCTTCATGTCTGGTTTCAATGTGATTTTCATAAATCCTAGGTCCCTTATTATCCCTTTCAAATCTGAAAACTTTGTAAGGAACAAGTCTTGATATTCATGGAGAAATTCGACGACCTTATCTACTCTTGCGTCATCCTAGTAGTCCCCAATCTTTCAAATTTCAGCTATGCCTCTGTCCCAATGTTCATTTGTCTCGTTTTCAGCGGCACGGTGGTATCTGGATTCTCAATTTGTGGTCCTTCAACTTTGCGGCGACATTCAATCTCTGGGATATTAATGTTCCTCAGGTCCTTGTCCTCCTCTTTAGCAGTCACATTGTAACACTCCAATGCGTGGTGCAGTTGGGTGGTCCAATTTGGTTAAGTTCAAGGGATCCTTGTTGGGTTGTCTTATATTCTTTCCACGACTAACCCACATGGTTAACCAGGGGGTTAGAAGGGGGCCAAAGCCCCCCCCTTCGTTGCATCGATTGCGTAGCAGGGGGAGTCACAGGGGGTTTGAGGGGTACAAGTAACCCCACTCTATGGGGTCTGGGGCAGCGCCCTAGAAAATTTTGGTTTTGGACCCTATGTTAGGTTGGGAAGACCTACCTATGGTTTTGTGCATGTTTTTCGCCCATGGTTTTGGATGCGATGGTTTTCGGTCCATGGTTATGGATGCGATGGTTTTCGGTCCTTGGTATTGGATGCTTCGGCATGTATAAATATGTATTGTGACATTGAAAGGAACATAATGAAAAATCAAGTTGGTAGTCCCGGTTTTGGGATCTAAGGGAAAATCTTTGTGTATATGTGTTTTATGTGTTATGCTTTCGCATTTTTTATTTTATGTGATTTTAGAATTCGTATGCAGGTAATTTCTGTACGGGGTTAAAACCTACATTTGGTATTGGAGCTGTTTTGGCTTCAAGGGGATGCTTTTGCTGCTGAGGCGTTTCGCTCGGGCCTGTGGTAGACCCTGTTCAGTGGGATATCTACAGAATCAATTCTGGTGGTGAAAGAAGATGGCGAGTAGTGGAAAGATAGAGATCAAGAAATTTAATGGTCAGAGCTTTGAGTTATGGAAACTTACGATGGAGGATCTATTGGTAGATAAAGATTAGTGGATCACAGTAGATCTAGGCACTAAACCAACAGGAGTGTCTGATGAAGAATGGAATAAGTTGGATCGGAAGGCAAAGAGCACAATACGATTATGTGTCTCAGATTTAGTATTGTTGAATGTATCAGGAGAAGCTACGGCAAAGGCTTTGTGGGACAAGTTAGGGACTTTATACCAATCTAAGTCTCTAGTGAATAAACTATTCCTATGGAAAAAGTTGTATAACTTGAGGATGAAAGATGGAGACTCGGTGACAGAGCATTTGAACGCATTTAATACTGTGGTAAGTCAGTTATCATCTATTGATATTAAAATTTCATATGAAGATAAGTGCATCAGTTTGTTGTGTTCTCTACCAAATTCATGAGATAGTCTGGTTATTGCAATAGGTAGCAATGCAACTGCCTTGTAGTTTGATGAAATAGTCTCATCCTTGCTAATGGAGGAGATGAGATGGAAAAATATGGAGAGCTAGAATGGTGATGCCTTGTTTGTATGAAGACGGAACCAGTCCCAGAACAGAAACAAAAATAAGTATTCGAGTGGGAGATCTAAATCTAGAGGGAGATCTAAATCTCCAGAAAAACCTGTAAAGGTGGTGTGCTAGAAATGCGGAAAGGAAGGGCACTACAAAAGTGATTGTAAATATAAATCTCCTAATAAAGGAAAGGGATCTGATGATGCTCCTTTTGTAGAGGCGAAAACAACCTCAGATGAAGGTGGGGATGTGTACCTGGCTTCTTCAAGTACACATGTAGATCATGAGGCATGGTTGATTGACTCAGGTGCATCCTTTCACTTCACTCCCCATA